>JAUDJI010000800.1:0-12531 GCA_037389245.1 Oryzias sinensis | reverse complement strand
TCTGGCTGCAGTCTACATGTTCCACTGTTACTCCAACAGGAAGGAAAAGGTCATTGAGGACTTCATGAAGAACATCATGAATCTATCCCTGGATGAATTTCTGAGTAGAGTCATGAAGAAATCCCAACAGATTCAAACTGGACACCTGGACCTGCTGGTTCGCTTCCTTCATGGTCTCTCTGTGGAGTCCAACCAGAGAATCTTAGGAGGCCTGCTGGGTCAGACAGAGAAGAATCCAGAAACCATCCAGAGAGCCATCAACAACCTGAAGGAGATCAACAGTGAAGGAATCTCTCCTGACAGAAGCATCAACATCTATCACTGTCTGATGGAGATGAAGGACCTCTCAGTTCATCAGGAGATCCAAGAGTTCCTGAAGTCAAAGAACAAGTCAGAGAAGAAACTCTCAGAGATCCACTGTTCAGCTCTGGCCTACACTCTGCAGATGTCAGAGGAGGTTCTGGATGAGCTGGACCTGAACCAGTACAAGACAGCAAATCAGGGTAAACAGAGACTGATCCCAGCTGTGAGGAACTGCAGAAAATTCAGGTGAGTCCAGAAGTGATTGTGATGATAAATCAGATCAGTGTTTAGATTGATTTACAAAGAATGAAAGGTTTGAAAATGATTAGAAATAAAAAAAAAAACATGAAAGAAGAAAATTGTTTTTTTCACACAGATATGATCCTTTTTGCTAAAGTGCAAAGAAGGATCTTAGTCGTTCCAGTGAAATCCATTGAAGCCTAGCATCACAGATACGCACACAATGCCACTCTAAGGGTCAAAGGCAGGAGCAAAGATGGAGGATAAGTATGTGTCCATGGCTCAAGAAAATTAGTTGCTACACCAACAAAAATAACAATTCACTTCATTGTTATATCAACAATAAGACAGCTTCAAAGGTTCTGTGTAAGTGGTAATGGACACAGCAAATGCCAGATTAGCTAGCTGTCACTGACAAGATGAACTACTTGGAGGGTTAATGCAGACGAAATAATCTTGTATAAGATGGAATCAAGGAATCGCAGGAATCCTGGTCTATCACAGAAAGAAAAAGTAAAAGAGATTTTTAGGGGAAAAAATGCAGTTTCAGCAGATTATAGAAATTGAAAGAGCACAGAGCAAAGAGCTTCCTCCTCCGGAAAACCTGGAGGAGGAAGAACAAGATCCATCGTAGTGAGGTTCTCAGACATAAAAACAGACTCAATCTTGCATTGTACCAAGTCCCTTAAAGGTACAAAGATTTATATAAATGAAGACTACACAGACTAAGTAAGACAAAAATGAAAAGAGCTGATGCAATAACTAAAAACAGCAAGGAAGAGAGGGGATATTGCTTACATAAGGCATGACAAGTTGTCCACCCTCGTACCAGCACACCTAAACCTTGAACTATACAACTATAAGTGAGATATTGACTTTACATGATGTTATCAAACACTTCCCTTAGACCAGTGTTTTTCAACCAGTGTGCCACGGCACACTAGTGTGCCACGGCACACTAGTGTGCCACGGCACACTAGTGTGCCACGGCACACTAGTGTGCCACGGCACACTAGTGTGCCGTGGGAGATGGTCAAGTGTGCCGTGGGGAATTGCCCTCATTAACTGATTTAACAACATTTTCCATCTCCAGGATTTCAGTTCTTTGTTCATCCCTACAGGCCCTGATAAAACACTAAGTGGTTAGGAATATGAAAGATCGTAAAATACTTTTTTTCTTTGTGTTTATTTGATTCTATTAAATACATTTTGATAAGAATGACGATACCACGATTTAGCCGTAGCTTCAGCTGTCAGGAAAAGTTCCGCCCCTTTAACTGTCTCCACCAATCATTCTTGGGATTTTAATCACGTGTCATCAGTCAGACCAATCAGAAGTGGTTAAAGTTTTCACTTCCTTGTTCTGAATTCTGCTGAAAAAGTCGCTCAGTTCTAAGAAAAATACCAGCTAAAGCTCGTCTTTAGCGGTGTAGTTTTCCACAGAATCCGGTGTCGGACCATGGAACAAGTGAACAAAACAATGAAGCTCAAAGACGCTTGTCTTTCTGCGTTCGGCGAATTATTGAACTACATCTCCCATGATGCATTGGGTTAAAAGTGACAGCGGGAGCGTGTCGGCGCACTACGAGTCTCTCCTCTTAACGTCTTGAAACAACAGCGAACACAAATCAAAAAGTTTTTAAATCTTCTAACTTAGCTTTTATTACATCTATTAGAAAAAACAGCTGCAACTTCCAGCTTTGTCTGCCACAATTATCAAAAAAAATGCATGTGAGATCATGGAGGGACTGTGGATCAATACAGACAGTTTTTTTTATCCTTTTTTTTTTTTGAATGCTGGTGTGGGAGTTTGTTGAAATCAAGAATGTTTTTAAATCCGTGCGCCCGGGGCTTTTTCTGTCTGAACTGACACGGAAGAAGGTTTACGATTAAGTTAATAGGTTAATACAACATTCATGCTAACAACATTAGCCGTGCTGATGAGCGATTTAGCCGTGGATCGATTTAAACTGGAATAACCCTCAGCCTTTATTTTGTCTGGACCTGTCACCTGAATGGTAACACAAATTCACATGATTGTGTGCACGGTTTGTCAGGACTGGTCCCCCAAAAGCCTCCTCCGCCCGTCCTCGGTCTGGAGATAGTACAAATCTCCCGGGGGACATGGTTCTGGAGTCGGTGCAGCAGAACAGGAAACGGAGTGCGGTCTGAAGTTTCCTCCGTTGCGCACACTGTACCAAAGCACCCTCACATCCCTGCAAACACGAAGCTAAGAGTTTATCTTCTATGCTCAGAGGCATGCACATGCAATAACTTTGCATGCGCGCACGATTGCGTTACAGAACGAGCACAATTGATTAATCCGTGCGCACCATTTAGTAATCGGTGCGCACAGTTTACTAAATGGTGCGCACGGTTTACTAATCCGTGCGCTCAATTTAGTATTCCGTCCGCACGGAATACTAAATGGTGCGCACGGTTTACTAATCCTTGCGCTCAATTTAGTATTCCGTGCGCACAGTTTATCAGATTTTTTTTATTTTTAACCACTGGCACCAGGCGGGCTCCGTACATAACTGCCAGTACTATACAGATGATCAATTTAATATGGCAAACATGAAGGAAAACAGGTTCTCCATAATTAATTTTATTAGTAGGAGTTTGTATGCCAATTTCCATAAAATCAAGGGCTTCTTGAAACAGTTTTCACAAAGCTTCAGTATAATTGCAGTCTCAGTCACATTGTTTAACAGTGCCAGGGGAGTGGACTTTGACATATAAGGTTATGAAGTCATTTATAAAAGTAAAGAATTTAAAAATGGAGATGGTGTTGCTCTAAATGTGGACAACGGCCGCCAGAGAACCACCTTCAGCTGTGACTTCTAGAGAAAACTCCGAAAACTGGATCAAAACCAACATTTAAAAACTCTCAACATTCAACCATCATCATCAATGTCATGGTCAGAGTGACGGCAATCATTCTTTGTAATCCAGATGTTCTACTGTGAACTTTGGGGTTCAAATCTCAGATCACTGACAGACTGAGTGATGCATGAAGCTCCATGGAGCTCCACCTTCTCCTCCAGCTGCAGATGAAAGCAGCACAAAGATGAAGGTCTGAGAGAGACTGCTGAGGAGGACTGTTTCATGATGAAGATGAAGCTCTGATAAACGTCCAACTGGAACTTCATCACAGCTTGAATTCATCATAAGATCACCTGTTTCTGTCCTTCTTTCTCTTTGCAGACTTTCATATCAATGTGGACTCTCAGAGACTCACTATGAAATTTTGGCCTCAGCTCTGAAGTCCAACCCGTCCCACCTGACAGAACTGGACCTGAGCAGCAACATCCTGGAGGATTCATCCATGAAGGTTCTGTGTTCTGGACTGGAAAGTCCAAACTGCAGACTGCAGACTCTGAGGTCAGAACATTGAAGCTGCTGGTTGGTTCATTTCTACATTTGTAGTTCTTCACTGAAGCTGAAAGGTTTGGATTAAAAGATTTTCTGAAATTTCAAGAAATTAAACATCTTTGATTCTTTGAAGATTCTGCAGTGGAAGAAAACAGTTTCTTTAGAACAAACATGTTTCCATGGCAACACAAGGTTAAGCTTTTTAAACATTTGACAAATTTAGGATTTTAAAGGGTCAGAAAACAAACAAGAACTCAAACTAATGACAGAAGTGTCATCCTGATCAAACCTGCCTGAAAGCTGACAGAGGTCAAAATTTAAATCGTACACAGCAGAGCATGTGTGAATGCAGACTAGAAAGGAAAATCAGAGAAAGAAGGAGAATTTTGGTAAAGAGAAATGAAAGAATTGAGTAAACCTGCAGAGGTAGATCTGTAGCTGCATAATGGTTTAATGTTGGAAAATATTTTCAAGGACCAGAGTCTACCAGGTTGAAGTTGGCATCTGATGTTTTTTTATTTTTTATTTCCCAGTTTGTTTAAAATCTATTTTTCACAATAAAAGGGTTCTGAAAATTCTTCAGAGCCATTGAGCTTTGGGCTAATTTGATGAGAATGAAGTATTAGCATATTTTCTAATTACTGAAATAAAAATCATTGTGTATTGGTTGTGTTATCAGGAAAAGATTATGATCAACAAAGTTAAGAGTAAAAAGGTCATAAGATTAACAATATTTAAATAAAGGATCAAATTGAAAATATAAAGAGAATTAGTTTACCATCAGCAGGTCAACTGACATGTTGTTTTGTAATTGAAATTAAGAAATTGATACAAAAGACGTTTATCAGAATTCTGCACCGCATTATGACAGTTATCAGAACATAAAAATCAAAGACCGTAATACCGAATACAGATGACCAAATACAGTTAGGTAGAAAATATTAAATCAAAAACAATATTGAATAAATAACATGAAATAAATATTACAGAGCCCAAATCTTTTATCACACAAATAACACGCTAAAATAAATATAACTGCAGAACCAATACACTAAGAACAGAAAACACTGAAACCTAACCTTTCTAGCCTTCCTTGATGCAAACTCGTCAATGACGTCATCATATGAAATCTGCTCCCGTACTGAATGATTGATACCAACAACGGCAAGGTTACTGAGTCGCTCCTGAGACACTCGCTGCGTTTACATGGGCAAAAGTAATCGGAAAGAATGCCTGATCGGAAAGAAAATGCGTCATGTAAACACGCTGTTGGGAATACTCTGCCCCGATCAGACTCATTCGGATCAAAAAAATTTTCCGATTGAGATAGGTGAGATATACTGATTGTTTATCCGATTGAGATAACCACCTCAGACTCAGGAGGAACCGTGTCCGAGCAGAGCTCACACAGTGGCTTTGGGGCGGTGTGTGCAGAAATGTCACTCAGTCCTTAGAAACTGTTCAAACAATCACGTGGATTTGTGTTTCATGGCTGCTGCTTCTCTTCCAGGATTTTTCAACACTACTGCGCATGCCCAAATGATTTATTCAGACCGAAAGTGTGAGAGCCATGGGAACATTTGTTCTAAACGGAAAAAGGTTTTCTGTGCCTATGTGTTGAATTTTAACCCGACCATTGATCCGATCAAGACATTTTGCCCATGTAACCGCAGCTATTGGTGACCTCAGGTATGACTTGAGCAACTTGAGTTTTGAAAAGCTCCTCTCTGCTTGAGCCACAGTGACTGGAAGGTGAGTGCAATCCTGAGAGCAGTCCAAAAGTTGGTATATATTTCTGATAGATCCTTATTATATATGAAAGTGATGAACTCAAGGAGACTTAGAGTCATTGAACAAGTCCTGAACAAGGTCTCTACTGTCCAAATCACAATTGCCTTCAAATGGAGAATGTTGTCTAGTGCCTCGCATTGCTCCGTCAGCTCCTAATCTGCAATATAGGCCTCATAAAAAACGTTTATGAATTGGAAATTTAAATTGTCATGCTCTATATCGATCTCTACTTCAGAGAAGAAAAAGTAGCTCATGTTTGCTGTCTTCAATCCTTTGATTGGCACATTTTTAGTAAAGACCTGTTAAATCATGGTTAGCGCTCTTGCCTCACAGCAAGAAGGCCCCCGGTTCAAGTCCTGGCTGGGGGACCTGAAAACACGACATCAAAGGGGACCTTTCTGTGTGGAGTTTGCATGTTCTCCCCGTGCATGTGTGGGTTTTCTCTGGGGTCTCTGGCTTCCTCCCACTGTCCAAAAACATGCTTCATAGGTTGATTGGCAACTCTAAATTGTCCATAGGTATGAGAGTGAGAGTGAACGGGTGTGTGATTGTGGACATTCTACCCAACGACAGACTGGCGACCTGTTCAGGGCCTTCGCCCACAAGTGGCCGGGATCCCCGTGACCCCAGCAGCATTTTAATTTACCATCATGTTTTGGGGTCAAAATATAAGACAAATGACTAAACAGTGAAAATATAACCTGTCAGTCTGTCATCAGGGTCCCACCTGACTGAATTTATCAAGTTCCTGGACCTCCAGCTGCATCACTGCTCCTGAACACACTTTTTTGTCTGATTGCAGGTTGATCGACTGCAGTTTGTCAGAGATCAGCTGTAAAGTTCTGGGCTCAGCTCTGAAGAAAAACCCGTCCAACCTGAAAGAACTGGACCTGAGCTGGAACAAGTACCTGAAGGATTCAGGATTTCTTCATCTGTGTGGTTTTCTGGAGAGTCCAGACTGCAGACTGCAGACTCTGAGGTCAGACTCCATGTTTCAGTTGTGTTCAGATCAATATGATGACAAAGTTGTGTTGGTCCACAGTGAGCAGAAATGTCCAGATTCTGATCTGCAGCAGCATCTTCCTGCAGCTGCTTGTTCTCTTCAAAGATCTGCAGAAGAACTTCTTCTTTTCTTCCTGCAGCTGCTTGTTCCAAAGCTGTCTGCTGACATTTGTGCTCCATAAAGTTCTGCTTGCAGCCATCAGCTCTTCTTTGTGTCTTTGCTCCAACAGACTCCTTTAAAACAAGTGCAGAAGCAACCGTGCACGCTCACATGCACTCTGAGTCCTGCTGCTGTGTTTCAGCAGATGCAGCTGAGAGTCCAGCAGCTGATGTTTGTGAGCAGACAGTGACAGAGTCATGCTGCAGCTGGATGCTGCTCTGACAGACACATCCTCCACAAACATCCTCACCTTTTCATCCACAAACATCATCACATCATCCATCAAAGCTCCCAGCAGCTTCTGACTCTTCATTCAGAGCTGAAGTCATGGATCAGGGATCAATGCCCAACATTTGCTGCTGACTCTTCCTCATCACTTCCTTCTTCTCTCTGCTTTGATCTGTTGGAGCTGAAAGTTTTTGCTTGAAGGGCTGCAGCAGAGAAGGACTGGAAGATCATCTCCTGAAAACTGGGATGAAGACTTTCCAGCATCATGCTGGTGAAATTCTCCCATGATTCAGTGCTCTTTGGAGAAGAGCTGAGCAGAAAGAGGAAGTGGACTTTTTCTGCGGTTGCTGCAGAAACATCAGTTGGTTTGGATGCAGCCACAGGCTGATGTTTGACTTTCACACATCTGGACTTCTTTCCTGAAGCAGCTGCATGTTGTCCTGAATGTTCCTGAATGTTCTTCTTCTCTGCTTCTGCTGGACTCTTCTGATCTGCTGCTGTTGCTTCACATCTTTGGACTTTTTCTAAACTTTCTGATCTTCTTCAGCTCTGAACTCTTTAGAAGAAGTGAAGGATGAAAAACATGAACTTTGTCTTTAAACTCAACTCTTTGCTCTGGATTCAGGTTGATCTTCTGCAATTTGTCAAAGACCAGCTGTGATGCTCTGGTCTCAGCTCTGAAGTTCAAGCCGTCCCGTCTGAAAGAACTGGACCTGACAGACAACAACCTTGAGTCTACAGCTGTTCAGCAGCTCCAGGATCTGGTGAAGAGTGCAGACTCTAAACGGCAGACTCTGAGGTCAGTGGCGGGTTGTCTGCTGACATTTGCGCACCACAAAGTTCTGCTTGCAGCCATTAGCTCTTCTTTGTGTATTTGCTCCAACAGACTCCTGGGAAAGGAGCAGGAGGAACTCCTGCAGGAATCTCTGCAGGAAACATCAGCTTGGAAAGAAGAGCTGACTCAACATGTCAGCAGTCTGTGGCTGAGACCAAGTCAACACTCCTGCAGCGCTCAGCTGCAGCAAAAAGACACCCAGCAAACGTGGAGAGAGAGAGAGAGCTGGAAGCTGCTGTCAGAGCAGAGAAAAGCAGGACAGCTGAAGCTCCCAGACTCTCAGCCCAACAGCTGAAGGAGTCCTCTGGACTCCAAGCTGATCTGCTCCCAATCTAAGAACATGTCCTGAAGGACAAAGACTCCTCCCTCCCTCCCACCACCTGACTGACTGACACCACAGAGGGAGGCAACAGTCCCATGGAGACCAGCTCTGATGGAGAATCTGAAGGACAGAATTGATCCAAACTGAATTGATTTTGGTTCTTTTTGTTTTTCTACGTTTGACAGAAACCAAAATGGGAGGAGTCATCTTCATAAAGTTCATCAGATTCCTAGAAAAAAGTTGTAGATCATATATATCTATACATCCTTGATTCTAAATGATGGATCTAAAGTTGAAAAGAAGTCAAAGTGCTGATTCAGCAAAGATAAAAGGAAACACAGATGACTTCCTGGAATGAAGAAAACATCAAACATCATGATGTGATCTGGAACTGGGGGGTATTCCAGAAAGCAGGTTATGCTAGCTCTCACGATAAGTTTTAGGCTAAGGAAGTTGATAACCTCAGTTTTCGGTTCCAGAAATGGAGGTATGTTTCAGGGTAGGTCAAGTTGCCATGGCAACTCATGCTCTGAACATAACCTGGTCGGGAGCAGGTTTAGTTGAAGCTTAGTTTGTTTACAGAGAGGTGAAGCAGCATGGCGTGTCCATTTGAAGATGATTTAGTGGATGAAGAAGCTCAGATAATACTTTTTCTACCGTGAGAGGGTGATAAGACCACATATGGATGCCGGAAAAAAATGTTTTTTACTTTGATCTAACTTTATTATTTGTTTCAGTTAAAATAAATCATTTTTTTGTAAGTCGGTTTAAAAATTACACGTAGTTTTCAGACAGTTATTTTCCTTTCATTCAAAGTAATTCAATTAAGAAGGTGTAACTTTGGTGCTGCTGTTAGAGCGGCACCGCAAAGGATTGTGGGATATCATTCCCTTTGCCTGTCTGGACGGATTTGGGTTTAGGTGTGGGTTTTTGACCAAATGTGTTTAGTTGTTTAGCTGTTTTACTGTGTTTTGCCATGTTTCACCGAGTTATTTTGCCGTACTGAGCTTTCGTCTCTGCACCATGAGTGAGAGTGAAGGAGAGGATGGTTAGTTTATATAACACCCCTACGGCATTACAATCTAATGGCAATCATGGTAAATTCTTTAACGGATTTTTGCACTCCGTGCATTATTCCCCCCGTCTTTTTTATTGTTATAAAAATGAGTATATCTGCCGGCTCAGACTTAGGCATTTGAGTGTTCAAGAAATGTAATTAATTAAGATGGAAAAAAATATTAATTGAATTAGAGTAATATGACATTTAGTTAGATAAATACGTAAATTTGAGTTGTATAAACAATTATTGAGTTTTATAGACGTAAGAAATTAAGTTGAATAAATTTAACTCAATTTTTTGTTACCGATAGAAGTAATTCATTTAAGTTGGCAAAATTGGATGAGTTATATATGTATGTGCGTCACAAGGAAAATAGAAATGAGATCAGAAACTAGTGCGGTTACTTTGTCTGCTCTTTTTCTACACGCAGAAACTCTTTTTTTTTATGATGCAGCCATGTTACTTTTTTGATGGACGTGTAATCTTCATAAGCCGTCATTAAAACCTCAGACTCCGTCTCACTGAAGTACAGCGTCTTCTTTTTTATCACCACGCGTTTCCATGGTGACTCCAGAAATCGGCGATCCATTGAGAATGTCTTTATGTACCTGCCGTGCACGCCCATTAACCCAGGGTTACCAAGTCGAGCGTAATTACGCCAACTCATATCCGGTCTTTTGGAACCGACATATCCCGAGTAAGCAAGTTCAGGCGGATTTCAGCCAGAGTTCAGGCTTAAAGTCAGGCTAGTTTAAACATGCTTCCTGGAATACCCCCCTGAGCTGTTCTTCAGAAGATCCTCCCAAACATGGAAACTGTTGCTGCAACACGTGAAGGTTTGTTTCTGTTGCTAGTGAGATCTGATGGATCAGAACCAGACTTCTGTCAGCTGGAACTGGGGCTTCTTCCAGACCATGTGACCTCATGGACAAAGTTCCAACATGGTTTCAAGGAAATGTGGAGGTTTTCCAGGAAACGTTGCTGCAGTTCCTCCGTCTCGTCAAAGGAGAGATTTCTCTGCACTAAAATCTTCCAGAACAGCTTCAAGCTACAGAAAAACTGTTTCCATCATTTTGAGGACATTTCTTTAGGCTTCATGTGAAGAAAACAAACTGTTTGAAAAGATGAAAACAGAAACAAAGACGTTTCTGGAAGCTGCAGATGCAGTTACAACGAACAGCCAGCAGGTGTCTCACTGTGTGAGTCTCTGGAGTTGAAAATGACTTTTCTTTGGTGAAATTCAGTTATTTTGATGAAAGACAAACAGGAAGACAAATACTTGTTACTCTAATATTGTCTCCAAATGTTGGTAGAAAAGAATGAAAGGATGGAGCTTCATCAGAATGAAGGTGCTGCTTGGATTCTGGCTTGATGCCAGTCTGTCCTCAGCCCCTTCATGGCTGCTGCTTTTCTTCTGCAGGATGAAGCTCTGAAAAACTGTAGAAGCTGCTCAAAAACGCTGAGTCTCTTCTTTCTGCAGCTTTTGACAGCAGAAACAGTCATTTCAGTCACACATTAATGTTCCAGTCTCACTCCACAGAAACTCCTGCCCTTCATCAGCCGTTGCCATGGTAACCAGCAGCTTCAGAAGTTCCTATTTAACAGAACACAGATGAACACAGATGCTGTCATGCTCCTCTCTCATCTTCTGACTCTGAGCTAGTCCGTTTCCTGTTTCCTGTGACTGACGTTGGAGTTTCCAGATCCTGATGCTGCAGAGGAACAAAGTGGATCAATGGGTCTCAACATTTAACAGCAACAAAGTCAGACTTGGTGACGTTATTGGGCAGTTTCACCTCTTTCTCTGAGTTGATGTTTGTGGAGGTGAAAGGTCAGACAGAGCAGCTTTCAACTCCAGAAACTAGGAAGAGGAAGGTTTCAATGCTGAAGAACTCAACCAAACAGCAGCAGGAACTGCAGCAGTTTCTGAATTCTAGTTCCAAATGTTCTACAGAATCAATCAGAGGTTGAAAGTCTTCCTCAGTACTCGAGTACTTTAGTTCAGCAGCTCCTCTTTTCCTCTAAGGTGAAGCTTCATGTGGACGACTTCTTCTTTTCTCCTCTTTTCTGGAGCTTGGGCTCCATGCAGTCTGATCAGCTCTGATTTGGGCTTCAGTTGATGTTTGTGATCAGGAACTTTGGATTCTTCTTAGAAGGAGACGTTCTGCCTCTTTAGCAGAGAGCAGAACGTTGATCTGATCTGTTGGAACTGACTCCATCCTGAAGCTGCACTGCTGAGTTCCCGTCCACCAGGGGGCAGCACTCCTTCCATCCAGCTGCAGGAAACCTTGATGTTCTGCAGAATCTGCAGCCGTTAAGACACACACTGTTACTGAGGAACAAAGATGTCCTTTCAGGAATATGTTTCTGCTGAAGAACATTCTGTTCCTCCTTCAACGGCACAGAAAAAAGTCCCACAGATTATCTAGAAGATCTACATTCCTTTAGTTTACCATCAGCTTTGCTGATCAAATCTCTTCTTGTTCTGACTTGTTCACACTCTGACTTCAGTCTGCTCCTTTCTTGGCTTTTGCTGAGGGTGGAGGAGACACAAGGTAATTATAATATTAATCAGACAATACTCCCATAAAAGTCAAGTATAATCTTTTCCTTCAGTTTTCAAAAGTTCAGATTCTAACAGACATGGAAAGAAACGCTTCTCAGCTTCACTTTTACACATTTTTCTGAGTTGCATGTGAACAAACTCTGTTCCTTTCAGTTAGATTAATGATCAGTTTCATTAATAGGAACTGGAGGAGGAGCTTCCAGGAAATACTCAGGCCCCCCGGCTCCACCAGGTGTTTCAGGTTCAGTGTCAGTAGATGACAGATGAGGGGAGTTCATGAAGATCTGGAAGGAGGACAACAGAAAGCAGAAAGTCACATGACCTCACCTTTCTGCAGCTCTTCTACAGTCACTGAGATCAACAATCTGTCAAGCCAGCTCAGACACTGTCCCAAAGCTGCTCCTCTGCTTAGAGACCCAGTTTCCCCCAGGATACACGGTTCTCCTGAGTCCAGCAGCTCGCTCACGCAGAGCAGCCACATGGACTGCCTCCTCCTGCCTGAAGCCTCCTCTGGAGAGCACACTGTAACAAATCACCCTCTCTGCTACAAGCTACAAGTCCAGCTGCCCTGCAAAGAGACATGGTTCCCTCAAACGGAGCAGCTGGCCGGTCCTGTTCACGCTCCAAAGCCTCCTCTGGAGAACCACAC
>JAUDJI010000799.1:0-12543 GCA_037389245.1 Oryzias sinensis | reverse complement strand
CTGATCTTCATCACATCATCATCATCAAAGGACCACCTCTACGTTTTTACAATGTGATGGATTTCAGTCTTTCTGCAGCTTCTCATCAACTGGATTGTCAAATATTTTTATTCTTCCCTCTTGTTTCTGCTGTCGTGGCACGGTACACTACGGTGGTGGTACGGCTACAATTTACTCAATAAAATCAAAGTCAAACGTTAATCAGAGAGGATATCAATGAGCTAAACTAGTTTTGACTGTAAAACTATTTGTTTGTGATATTCATATTTGACTTGATGTTTTATGCTCACGCTTGGCTTCTTAAACTAAGGAGGCTAATGCAATATTGTCCAACCTTTCTTACCGTAGAAGCAGGTTGACAATTGTGTTGAGGACATCCCATCCCGCTGAGATAAATTCTACATTAATTGCAGTTATTTAAACTAATTTAAGGTCATAGATCATTCGTAAAGAAGTTGATCAAATTTATTTAAAATGAAAATATTTTAAATGATTTAAATACAATTATTTATTAAAATTAATTTATTTTGAATGCATCTACTTATTTTTCACAAAAGCTCTTGTTAGATTAGGACTCACAAAATTTGTTGCAGTGAACTGAAATTCACCAATTTTATTATGAATTCATGTTTTTCTGTCATATTGACTGCACCTGAAATGTTTTTAGAGTGCAGTTTCAATGAGATTGAAGAGTCAAAACTGAACTTTGAGATTTGGACTTGAAAGCAAACAGTGACGAGTCCAGCTGTGATTAGATCTAATCACAGGGTTTCAAAGCAGACGGCTTCCTTCACCAGACTGGACCAGTTGCAGTAAAAGAAGACGGACTGGTTCTTGTAATAACAGTTGATTCAGTTGCTGCTTTTAACAAACATCAAGTTTGTTGCAAAAGATCAAAACCAGACATTTTCTGAGCAAAAGATAATTTGGATAAAGTTCATTACAGAGCAGATTAAGAATCGTGTAGTGAGTACAGGAAATGAACAAACAGCATTTCCTCTTTAAGACAGGAAAAAGATAGACTTCCTTTTCTGATACTAAACTGATGAAGCTCTAACTTCAAATATTCATTCATCTTCGTGACTGTTTTTCCCTTTCGGGGTCACGGGGTTGCCGGAGCCTATCCCGGCCACTTGGGCGTACGCAAGGGATGCCCTGGACTGGTCGCCAGTCTGTCGCAGGGTGGAATATTCTCAATCATACATCCATACACTGTCACACTCACACAATTTAGAGTTGCCAATCAACCTATGAAGCATGTTTTTGGACGGTGGGAGGAAGCCGGAGTTCCTGGAGAAAACCCACGCATGCACGGGGAAAACATGCAAACTCCACACAGAAAGGTCCCCCATTGATATAGTGTTTTTCATGTCCCCCAGCCGGGACTTGAACCAGGGGCCTTCTTACTGTGAGGCAAGAGCGCTGACAACTGCGCCACCGTGCAGCCAACTGTGCCTTTTTTCCTCAGCGGTGTGTCCAGATCTTCAAAGATAATAAAATCAAATGTCTTCTTTGGTCTGATTCTTTGGTCTGATTGGTTACCTTCAGTAACTAAATTTTATATTTTATTAATCTGTGATTCATCCTTCCACTGTGACATCACTCACAAATGTACTGACACTAAAAATATTGAGTGGGAGGAGCCAAGACTTTTCTATAATTTAGTCATCATCAAAGAGGAAAGGAACATTTACAGTGAGAGACAAACAACCTGAGAATGACTCTGCTACTAGAATTCATCTTTATTTTCATGATTCAGTCTGGAGGTAATATTACTTTGAAAAATATTTCTTAATTTTACTTTAAAATAGTTGTTTACCACATATAGTCAGTCTATTTTATAAATTACAAGATTTTCTTTGTTTAAAAAAATGGGTTTTGTAAAAGTAGATTATTAATAGAATAAAGATGATTACGTTTTGTTTTTGATAAAAATATGTTTTCATTTGAAGATTCCTCAGCATTTTATATACAAATTCAGTTTTAAAGTTCAATTTTATGCAAATATACATATTTGAATGCTGACAGCTGAAGCTGTGAAGATGATGAAGAATGTCAACACAGTTAAAAAAAGTCAAGAAGTGAAAATATTTGCTAAAACTGAACTAACTTCCTTAAACTAAAATGACTTTTGCTATTTGAACTGCTAAAACTGCACTAAATGGTAATAAAGATGAAAAGAGCCAGTTTTCTTGAGTAAAACAATAATTGAGGAAGAAACTAAAAGGAAGACTCGTAAGGACACAAACATGAACGCTACAGATGTCAGAAACTGATTGACTGATGTTTTAGCAAAAAGACAAGTTACTTTTAAGGATTTCAGGGTTTTTTCATTTCATGGTTTAAAATAATTCAAGCTTAGGAAAATAGCGACATGTTTAAAAATTGGCTTTACTTTTTTAATGCCTAATAGGTTGTATATATTTTCTAATACTATCAATTACAGAGAAAAACTAAATACTTCATCAGAATTCACAATTCCATCCAGAAATAGTCAGAGTTAAAGATGAGAATGATGAAAAGATTAGAGGAAAGTAAAGACGTGTATATAGAAGCATTTGTGTAGCATAATTAAAAATAAAAGACAATACCAGAAATGCTTTTTCATTTTCAAAATGAGGTTGAATCAAAATTATAATGAAAAAGCAATCTGCCAAAATGCTTTTTCTTTTTCTTCTTCAACACAGCTTATTCTGTCACTTTATTAAAATGATAAAGAAAATGGTATTTGACATTTCATTTTCAAAAAGTTCTCTTCTAAATGTGTAGCAAAATTCATTTAGAAATGTCTAATTTGACAATTAAAATAGATTAATAGAAATGCTTTTTCATTTTCAAAATGTAACTGCATTAAATGATTCAAAATTAAAATGAAAAATCAATATTTCAAAATGCTTTTTCATTTTCTAGGTAAAAACTGCTTATTCTGTGTCATAATTGAAACGAAAATGGAAAGAGAGAATTGTATTTTCATTTTAACATCCACCCTGCGAATAATGTCACAAAATTCAATTCCACTTAGCATTTCTAGAGGGCCGGCTGCTAAGAGACACAGACATGCTAGGAGCAATGCGGCCAGGCTTGTAGCTTTGTGTTAGCGGCAGAGGAGAGGGCTTTTGAGGGTGTAGGTACCATAACAATTAAGCCTGGAACTTCCATTCGTAGTCCTTTCAGCTGAGGATGACGTCACACTACGGTAACCCCACTTGGACAAACTACGTACGTTGAGTTCTGCTCAGGGTCGACATATTCTAATTTCATGTTTTCTTTTGTAACCTTAAGTTCTTTTCCCTCATAAATTGTGTCTGACAATATTCTCTGTAATTTTTTATAAAGAGATTTTTGCCACAATCCACTTGTTATTCCAGTTTAAGTTCAGCCGTGGCTAAAAATGTTGTTAGCACGGCTAAATGTTGTTCTTCCGGGTCCATTCTGCCAATAATAAAACACTGGGCGCTCAAATTACAAAAAAATATAAGTGATGATTGTACACAGCTTCTCATGACTATGTAGATATATTTCCACCTTCTGTGATCTTCCATCGGATGCCTAATGCTAACCCTTCTTGCAGCCATGAAAAAAGCACTGAACGCACAGATTTAAAATTATGAGCGAGCATGTCCTTAATAATAATCATAACAGTTATAAAAGCACATTTAGAATATAGTCTCCTGCAGCTTCCTGCTGATTTTGCTGTTCCAGGACAGCTATAGCCCCTTGAACAGCTCTAGCAGATTTCACCATGCTAAACTTTGGCGTTTGCTGGTTGGACTAACACGCACTGACATCATCACCCCCACCCCCGGAAATGCTAACTGGAAGTGTGTTATGCGACACTATTCACAGGGTGGATGTGAAACTGAAAATGCAATCCCCTCTTTGCACTTTCATTTTAATTATTTAACGGTTTTTAACGGTTTTGAAGTCTCTTCTTTGATTCTGTTTGTGATTCTGATTGTCATTTTCTCTTTCTTCTTGTTTCTCCTGCAGGCTTCAGTTTTGAGATCCTCTATAAAAGAGTTGGAGATGAAGCCGTTTTACCTTGTAACATTGATAGATCCTCTGACCGGGATCTTTACTGGTCTATCTACAGACTTGAAAAAACATTTTCAGAGCTAATAAGCTGCAGTGGAAATGTCCATAGTTTAGCCAGAGCTTTAAGGCTGAGTGTGAGCAGTGACTGCTCCCTGGTCATCAGATACATCACTGAAGATGATGCTGGTCAGTACGCCTGTCAGCGCAGAAACAACAACATTGTCACCGTTGTGGATCTGAATACTTTGAGCAGTGAGTAATCTGAACAGAAGAATTCTGTGACTCCATGAATGTCAACAATCTGATCTGATCCAAAAAAAGAACTCAGAGCCTGAAGAGACTCTGACATGTGAACTCATGTAATCATTTAGGTTAAACTGCTGACAAAGCATGTTTAGTATGAGAGATGTGAGAGAGTCGGCTCAAGGGAGAAAATATTGCATTTCATTCTTTTACATAGCAAATAGGTTGAATTGATGAATCCATAAACAGCAAAGATCAATGTCTCTCATGATCACTGATTAATCAGGTAATCTGAGTCTTTGACAGTTTCCTGTTTTGTTGAACTTGAAAAACCTCTGATGTGTCACACATTAAAAAAGTGTTTGGTTGAAAATTCAATTAAGGACAAAAATAATAGTCTGAAAACTTGATTCTATTTTGTTTGTCTTTAGTCTCTTCGTCTCCTTCAGATGTTCATGGAAGTGTGGACCTAACATGCTCCTTCAAGGGCTATGATGTACCTTCTTTCTTTAAAGAACGTCATGGCTGTAAGGAAAGCCACATCATCTGGATGAACGAGACGGGATCTCGACTGTCTGGTAGAAATCCGGAGTTTGAGGTGAAAAACCAAACAAACTGTGATTCTGTTCTGACTGTGAAACATCAGAGTGGAAACTACAAAAGATTCAGCTGCCAGTTTGTTGAGGATGATGAAGTGAAGATAGATGCCGTCTACGTTCTCACAGGTAAGAACTTTGGATGATTTAACTTTATAATTGTGTTCTAACAAATGATATATTTTCACAGTTTAGAAACAAAAACACTTTCTGTTCTTTTAAGTGATTCCTGTGAATCTTTTCTCTTTTAGGATTTTCAGAATAAAACAAAACAAAATTTTAATGTCAATCAAAATGTATATTTGATTTGAACTTTTCTATATAAATGTCATTGTTGTTATTTTTACCAAACAATCGGGAAAATAAAGTGAGGTAAAAACTTTTAACTCATTTATGTTGGTTGTTATGCAAGCGTCACAGAAGAAAAGATTGATAAAAATAAAAGAATATTATCTGTTGAAACAGGTTTTTATTATTATAATTATTATTGAATTCAATAAAACACTTCTCTTTAAAGCAGGTTTGTACTTTACTGACAGAACCTGTTTGGGGTTTATTTTAGAATAGCATACATGAAAAACATAAATAAAATTACAACCACTCAACAGTTTTATAGGAGCTTGAGGAAAAGTATAACAATAAAGAAGAAATGAAAACCTAAAAAAACTCAGCAGCAGAGCAAAATCTGATAATTATGGAACAAGTTTGTTTTACAAATGTTCATTTCTCCAGACTTTGATTCTCTGTTGATTTAACCAAAGGGAGATGTGGAGAGTGGATTGTTCATTTGTTGTTGTAGTTTTTTCCATTTCTTGTTTTCTACAGATGTCTGGGGGGGGGGGGGGGTATTCCTAAAGCAGGTATGCTAGTTACCACGGTAGGTTTCAGGCTTAGGAAGCAGTGTGTTGTTCTGAGTCAGTTGATGATTCTGATCACAGTGCTAGCACTTTTAGCCACATGCAGCTCAGTTAGCCTTACAGATATATATGGGGGGTTAGATGTGTGTAGTGGAGGCTACACTACTACTAGAGAGGGGGCAGCGAGGGAGGTGGTGCGAAGACGGGTGCGGGTGACGAGTAGAGGTAGGCAAGGGGGGCGAGTAGTGCCTACGGGTCATACAACGCCACTCATTATTATATTATTATCATTATTATCTTATTCTTGTTCTGTCAGTCTTTGACTTTGTCAAGTTTGATTGTTTAAAGTTCAGAACTGTCACCTCTCTACCGTTAAAAGTACTTTTTGACTCATTCTGTTCACAGTAGAATGAAGAAAACCTTCTGAATGGATCTGAGGTAAAGATCTCTTTCTAAAGAAAGAGGAAAAAACTTCCTTGAGGAATTTAAAAACTGTGTCTCTTTAATGGTTTAATGTCACAAAAAAAGAAGCAAAGTCTTCATTTTCAGTTTTATCTTTATTTATCATTAAAGAAAAAATCAAACCATGACTGACTCCAAAAGTAGAATTAAGGAGAAATATGTTCTGTAGCACCCTCGAGGAATTAGCATGAGCACGAGGTGTTTAAAACAGGGTTTATTGGTCTTCACAACCCGTGAGAACTGGCAGCAAACTAAAAACACAAATATGCATAAAAAATAATTCTACAGCTTACAAAATATGAATCTTAAATTATACAAATAAAAGCACACAAACCTCGTGGGCTGACATCCACGAGGGGCTAATTACTCATTTGGCTTCAGCTTTCCTTTAACTTTCTAAATAAACACAATAAACAAATTATTACATTGATAACTCTGTTATACATCAATGTGATCTCTACTGATCTTACCGGAGATCTTCACGTGGCTGCAGCAATGCACTGATAGCTGTGTGCGTAGTTAAATGTGTCCGTGTGGAACTTTAATTGAACTTTGTTCCACATGCTCTCACCACTAGATGGCGCAAATTAAAATATAATTTAGAACAACAGAATAAACACATAAATGTTTGGGACTGTTACATGTTCATATTAAAACATTATATTTAATTGATGTCACTTTTGTCTAAAAATCCAGAATTTGATGTTAGTTATGAAAAAATATTTTTTTATATTAATAATTTTTTATCATTTAATAATATTACCCTGAAAACAAAACTTTGCAGATTAATTATCTTATTGTATTTCTTCAGTGATTTTGTTAGTCTCTGCTGTGTTAAAGGTTCAACTTTTTGTTCTTTTCTCTCCTGCAGACATCAGTGAACAAACTAAACATTTTTATCACAGAGCTGGAGATGACGTCCTTTTACCTTGTAGAACTACATCCTCCTCTTCCTCGTGCTCTGATGTTACCTGGCTGAACCAGGAAGATCCAGATGAAGCACTGAGACCAGAAGTCCACAATGGAAGTGTTGTCCAGAGTTCAGCTAGAGCTTCCAGGCTGAATGTGAGCACTGACTGCTCTCTGCTCATCACAAACATCACTGATGAAGATGCTGCTCGATTTCTCTGTCGGCTCAGGAACAAGAATACGTTTGAGGCGTATCTTAATATTTTGAGCAGTGAGTATTCTGACATGAATAATAATGTGACTTCATGATTGTCAACATTCTGATCTGATCCAAAAAAAGCTCAAACCCTGAAGAGACTCTGACATTTGGAGTTTTTTAATCTAAATCTCCAGATTCTATAATAGATCAGAGATTAGTCCTTTATTTACGTTCAGAGTCAAAACTAATCAGTTTTCATCTCAGGTTTTATTCCACAATCCAGAGCTACTGTGAAACAGAATTATGGGAGTTAGACCAGACAGACCAAGAAAGACAAAGAAATAGCCGACAACAAAGTTTCAGCTTCACACAGAAAACATTTCTTTAGGTTCATTTTATATAGTTTTATATTATTTCCATAATATTGTTAGTTTAAAGTTGTCAGAAAATGATGAGCATCTCCATCATCCATCAACTCCATCATCCTCTGACTAATATTTTACTCTGAAACTCAAAAATCTATAGTATTTCCGCTGTTGAAACAACTGAAAACATTTCTCTAAATAGAGAAATGCAGACCAAATCTGTTCTTTCTTTGGAACACGGTCAGCAGGTAAATGTGGTCACTGTCAGGACAAAAGGTTTTCATGTAAAAACGTCTTTTCTGTTTCTGTTTTCCTTCAGTTTCTAAAGATCCAGCAGACGTTCCTCCCAGAGGAAGTGGAAGTGTCACATTCCAGTGTTCACTGAGTAGATTTGATCCAACTATTCCCTGCAGACAGAACAGCATCATCTGGATGAATGAGACGGGATCTCAGCTGTCTGGTGACGGAGTTGGGTTGGAGTTTAGAGGACAAACAGACTGTGATTCTGTTCTGACTGTGAAACATCAGAGTGGAAACAACCAAACATTCATCTGTCAGTTTGTGGAGGATGAGGAGGTGAAGACAGATGCTGTCTATGTTCTGGACTTTTCTGGTAAAACTGTTTTTATTATTTTGAACAACAAAGACAAATTGTGAAAGTCAAAGCCATTTACAAATATTTTAGTTGATGCTGGTAAATGTTTGTCTGCAGATCTTTCTGGTCATAATTTCATCATCATGGTTGGAGCCGTGATGAAGGTGGTGTTGATGTTTCTGGGTGTGGTTGCTGCTCTGGTCTACATGTCCAGGAGGAGAACCAAAGGGAACGAAGATCAGAGAACTAGAACAGGTACTGTCACTCTTTTACTCTTCATCATCTTCTGATGTGGATGATGTCATTTCCTGTTTCTTTCAGCTCATTAAAACCAATGAAGTTGATGATCTTAAACATTATTTAAACTTTTAGAAATAAAAAAGCTGCTTGATCTTCTAAATTCTGCTTCTACAGGGAGAAGAACTGTTGCTGGTGACGAAGACGTCCTGTGAAGAAGAGATGCAGAAAAATGTTTTTATATTTGTTTATATTTTCTTCTCTATGATTTTTTTCTTTATTTCCTTTTAAATATTTCAGCTGCAGTAGTTTTATTTGCTCAGTTCTGACTTCACCTGCCAAGTTTCTAAGTATAATAGTATAGATGCAGGAAATGGTCTATATGTGTGTGTGTGTGTGTGTGTGTGTGTGTGTGTGTGTGTGTGTGTGTGTAAGCTAGTGTGTGTGTGTGTGTGTGTGTGTGTGTGTGTGTGTGTGTGTGTGTGTGTGTGTGTGTGTGTGTGTGTGTGTGTGTCCTATTGACTCTATATTTATTCCGAATCAGTTAAAAATATCTAACTCCAAGTTAATATCTATATATATAGACATACATTTGTTTGTCTTCTTTAGTATTTCCTTGTTTTGATTGCTTAAAATAAACCATTTGTAAATTCCAACTCTTTTTCATCAGACCGCTTTTTGTTTTTGTGACTAACATCCATGTTTTTTAAGGACTACGACTTTGGAACTTGTCACAGATGAAAATGTTTTCCACATTGATGACAGAGACTCAGCTGTCTTCCAGAATGACATTTCTGTAGATCAAACTGAAACACAAATGAAAATAAACCTTCTAGATTTCTATAATGTGTTCACAGCTCTGCAGCAAAACCAACAGAACAATCTTACATTTTAGTTGTCAAGTCTGCTGCCCAGTGGCATCAACGCACTACAAGGTCCTTAAAAACAACATAGTTGTGTTTTTTAGACACAGAAGAGTAAAAATAAAGTCAAATGGAAAATATTTTTGAATAAAAGAAATCAAACATTTGAAGAAAAAAAAGAAAACAGCAATGGAGTCATTCTAGAAGTTTCCAGGTTGTTTGATTGATGATTTTTGAGCCTCAACAACATCAGGGGATAACAAGGCTCCACTGTGTGTCGTGTGGTGTCAAACCTGTCATATATATTAATAATCCACTGCATTTAGTTAACACACATTGTGGTTTTTCTATCTTTATCAGAACTTGCCTTTTATAATCTCTTGCTTTTATCTAAACATATCATGTAACTTCCTCACAGAAACACTCATGCAGTGTTTTCTGTCTCCACAGAGAGTGAGTGTTGACGTCCAGAATCAGAATCAGGTTTATTCAAGAGTTCTACAAAAGCATCAGAATTACGTCTCCATGTCTGGATCATGTGATCATTCAGAGACTAAAAATAAAAAAATAAAAAGGGAAAATTAGAGAATATTTTTGTTAGTGTCTCCATGAAAATAAGAAAAATATCATCAAGAGCTGGAGACCTAAGCAGACTGCCTCTTGGATGCCTCAGCGGCTCTATCTGAACGCCAGCTCGCCGCTGTAAGGAGCCGATTGCCAAGTAAGCAGCCAGACGGCTCCGGAAACCGGAAACAGTGGGTTAAGAAAATGATGGAACCATCAAAGTTGTAGGTTTAAAGGCTGTCATCTGGACTTGGTTTTTTAAGTTGAAGACGTTTCACCTCTTATCCAAGAGGCTTTGTCAATTCTGAATTAGCTGGTAAAAGGGATGGTATATATGTGCTCATGGGGGAGGAGTCAGACCTGACACGGGATGGTATTGTCTACTTAGACTGCATGGTTTCAGATTATGTTTTTTATAAATCTGAAAGTCACCAAAGTGTTTAACAATAAAGTGAAAAGGTCAAATGTTTGCGTGTTGGAAGTCCCAACCTGACAGATGAGCAGAATAATAAGGCAGGCAAAGCCGTAACACTGCCCCCTGGTGGACAGGAACTCAGCAGTGCAGCTTCAGGATGGAGTGGCTTCCAACAGATCAGATCAACGTTCTGCTCTCTGCTAAAGAGGCAGAACGTCTCCTTCTAAGAAGAATCCAGAGTTCCTGATCACAAACATCAACTGAAGCCCAAATCAGAGCTGATCAGACTGCATGGAGCCCAAGCTCCAGAAAAGAGGAGAAAAGAAGAAGTCGTCCACATGAAGCTTCACCTTAGAGGAAAAGAGGAGCTGCTGAACTAAAGTACTCGAGTACTGAGGAAGACTTTCAACCTCTGAGTGATTCTGTAGAACATTTGGAACTAGAATGTAGAAAGTGCTTCAGTTCCATCAGCTGTCAGTCTGCAGCAGCTTCATCTGCTGCCTCCATCCTCTCTCTGTGAGTCTCTGCAGAGTTTTTCTGCAGCTGCTGTTTTTTCTGCAGCAGCAGCAGCATCAGAGCCAGAGAGCCAAAGAAAGTGGAAAGTCTGAGAAGGAAGCAGCTCTGAAGCTCTGCAGCTGACGGTGCAGCTTCAGGACTCATGAGGAGGAGCACATGCACGGCTCTGATGCTGCTGAACGTCTGACTGAGATGATCCACATTCAGAAGAGAGTTTCAGAGTGAAAGACGTGTGGAAGAAGAGAATCCTGAAGGTTTCTGTGCAGACATGAACTCAGTCAGAGAGCGTCTGAATGTTGGAGGATCCAGAAGAAACCAGGAGCTCATGAAGGTGGTTCTGTTGGAGCAGAGAGCAGAACTCTGATCCCAGTTCCAGGAACAATGCAGGCTCATGTTCTGGACTGAAGAGTTCTCCTGAAATGTTCTGTTCAGACTTCTTCAGGATCACATCTGTGTGTGAATGTGGAGGTTTGTCTAAACCAAGCTGCAGCTCACTTTGAAGCTCCTTCAGGCTCACACAGCAACAATGACAAAGACTGAAGCTGCTGTGCTGCCCTCTAGTGGCAAACATGGCATCTGCAGCAAACATTTCTGCATTTCTCAACATTTTTGAAGCTCATCCAGAGAATGCCAAAAGTGTGCAAAGCAGTAATCAAAGCAAAAGGTGGCTACTATGAAGAACCTACAATATGACATATTCTCAGTTGTTTCACACTTTTTTGTTATGTATAGAATTCCACATGTGTTCATTCAGTTTTGATGCCTTCAGTGTGAATCTACAATTTTCATAGTCATGAAAATAAAGAAAACTCTTTGAATGAGAAGGTGTGTCCAAACTTTTGGTCTGTACTGTAAATAAAATGTTAAGTGTTTTTTTTTTCTTAACCTGAAAAAATCTTTGAATTCATTTAAAACTTTAACAGTTTTTTTTATTAAAAAAAATTGTGATGAAGACACAGAAACAAGAAACAGCTTTAAAATCTTTGCAGATTGTCGGTGAAAAATGTTTGCATTCCAAAGATCTTTATTTTTTTTCACTTTTCTTTTATTATATAACATCTCAGTTATATACTTCATAAATTTGTTAATGCAATTTTAATTAAATTAAGTAAATCTCTCTATTGTTTTTTCACTGTAATGAGAATTTCAAAATTATTGCTTTTCTTTGTTATTAACTATACAGTTTAATGTTTATTTATAGTTGTAATTATTCTCTTTAGAAACAGTTTTTTAGGATATTTTTGCTCGAAATTGTCTTTTTTTGTTTTGTTTTTGTTTACTTGTTTGCTTAAGAAATTTCTTTATTCATGACTGTATTTTAGAAATACTATAAACGAATGTGATCAGGTTTAGTTAGTCTCTGATGTGTTTTGTAGTCAAATCTGAACATTGGAATTAGACACAGTGTGATGACGTCACAGCACCTAAAAGTTTCATCTTTTTCTATTTTTATTTCATTTTAATCTCCTGAAAATAAACTGTTTACTTTATACTTATTTGCCAGTCACGTTAAAAATGGCTTTTTTTGCAACCATCGACATCATTATGTGAGCGACAGACAACACTCCAGACCAGCTGGTGGCGCTAAAGCTCCATGACGCTGTTAGCCAAACAAAGAAGAACAGCACGAGGCGCTAGCTGCGTTAGCTTGTTAGCAGGCTAGCAGCGTTAGCTTGTGTTGAGAGGT
>JAUDJI010000798.1:0-12543 GCA_037389245.1 Oryzias sinensis | reverse complement strand
TCATTACACTGGATAATCAAATGTTTATTGTGTCCGCAACACATGACTTCACTCGCCATTTTACAGATTCCCTCCAGCATCGACAAAATGGCGTCACCAGAGCACGGTTTCACCTCCGTCGGTAGAGGGAGTCGTGTCATGCTGTGCACCTTGACACAACCCATGAAGGGAGATGCCATAGCAGCCGGGCTGCCAAAACAAAACAAGTCAGCCGGGGACTTTCCAGGTTATCAAGCACAATAACACCCAACCCATCGCGCTCGGCGTTTGCAGATCAAAAATTCTTTCACTTTCTGGAGCTGCATTAAAATGTGGTCGAGCAGCTCTCAACCAAAAAGAACAACAAACCCAGAGATTAGAAATGTGGTTATCAACCTAGCAAGTCAGATTCTAAATCCATTTGTTGACTGAGTGTGTATTTTTCCTATTTTTGTGATTTGTGTTTGAATTTCTGATCCACAGGTTCTGTATTTTGGTTCATAAACAATTTAATGGAAAAAGAAAAAGTATAAAGCTCCGCTGTTTTGTCCTTTCTTTTTTAAGCCAAAAAATATTCTGATCATAAGTTTTCCATGTTTTTAATTCTTTTTAAGCTTTGTTGAAATGTCCTTCAAATGACTGACAGGAAAGTTTAAGGATATTTTGTGATCTGTAACGGTTATATAAAGTTTCATTAAACAATAAATTAATGTCTGAAGCCAGTTATTTGTCTTTTATTGCACATTTAACAGCTACAGAGCGACCTTTGACCCCTTTGGCAAATTTAGGTTTATTGAGGCGGAAGTCACTAACTTACCTGACAACAAAGAATCAACTTCTGAGAAGAGTTCAAATGTGACCTCCTGATCCTCTGAGGTTAATAGTGATCCTGATGCCATCATGCAGACAACAAATGTACCAGTCAATGACAGAGACAAAAGACTGCTTTCTTTTTATAATGCAATTATATTACATTTGAGGTTTAGTTTGCAGAAAAATCTCTCTTCTGTTTTTTTATTTTCAGTTTGTTTTGCTTCAATTGAGAATTCTACAGACTCTTACAAAACATAGAAAATACATTTTTGATGTCTCCATATTCTGGCAAATTCCGGTGCTTTCCCAAAACTGGAGGTGGCAGGACTGTAACAAAATAACAACAAGCAGGCCTCTTCCTCCTCTTCCTCCTCCCTAAATATAGCCTACTCATAAAGTCAGCCATCACTGCATTTGATTAAATGACCGAAAACACTAAAAACTCTACAGATCAAATCCATAAACCAAAAATACAAATGAAATTATTTGTTTGACATAAAACATATCTTTCTTTTCATCTGCATTTTGCGCTGTTATTCATAATCTTGCCCTTTGGCTCTTATTATGTTTCAAAGTTTTGAGAGACTAAAGCAGATATTGACATCTGAAAAGTCTATTTTCATCAGAAGCAGATAAAATAAAGTAGACGCAAAATTAGATAAGGCATGAGAGGACTCTGGCTGCTTTGGCGTTGGAATAAATTACAAAAAAGCAATTTAAAAAATCACATTGAAAAAATGAAGTATTAAATGTTTGCTGAAAGAAAAGGCAGCCTTTAATGCAATTTTTTTGGATTCTGGCTGGACTAGAAGAGCTTAAAAAATGCCTAAATTTGCTTTCTGAAGTGTAATATCCTGCAGTTATTGTCCCTCTTCTTCATTTGTGCTGAACTTTGGCTTTTGATAATGTGTGTTGGAAATCACTGCAGTTTTTAGACTTAATTTTTACTGAAATATTCAGTTTGTCTTTTTCGCAACACGTGACTTCAGCCGCCATTTCAACCATTCACTCAAATCTTGACAAAATGGCGCCGGACGATTTCTGAGGGTTGCCGCTTTTAAGCCGACAGAGGGAGTCACGTGTTGATGCTTGTCAGCGTTGATGTTGGACACACCTTCATCTGGACTCCATGCCAGCACAGCATCGCTGCCAAAGACAGAAAGACAGCCGGGCCGGTTGTTCCGGTAATTTCCAGCTCAGACTATAGAACAAAAGCCAAACTAACCACAATTCAGAGCGTTGCTTCACAGTTTCTTTCATTTTCACAAGAGGAACCACTATAAAGTCTGGTAACTGTAAACCAGAAGGACAGGACGACCACATGTAAAGCTTCTTCACGAGATTAAATAAATATTGTGAGAAATCAGTCCCTAACCGTTATCATAATGTTGTGAGCAGTTTAATACTGAGGATTATTCTATAATCACCTTATGAAAGCACAAGTGTACTTTAATTATTATTGTTTGATCTGGAAATGATTTTCATTTAGATTACCGTATATAACTAATCTGATCACATGTTCTTGGTAAATATTCTGTTCTGAATGGAAATAAGGATTAAGTAAAGGTTTTGACTCAAAGCATAAAAGGTAAAAGCATAAAACAATAGGGTTTTTTTTTCTATTTTTATTTGACAGACACGCTAACACAGACAAATATACACAAAGCAGCTGTTGACCCCTCAGGTAACTAATGAAGACTTGTAGTAACACAATCATTTGTTTATGAATGTAGTTGTTGCCATCAAAAGTTAAAACATGAAATATAAAAATTGCTTTATTTTCATTGAAAAACATTCATTCTGTGAGTATAAAATAAATAAAAGAATCTGATCTTGAAAATGATTGATGGAATATTATATTCAAAGAGAACGTCACAGATTCACTATGTACAGAAGTATGTTACAGCGTGACACACGTTGTGCTTCAGTCGTTCCAGTCTGCAGTTAGTTGGTCCTTTCAGTGAAGAGCTCCTCTTTCAGTTTGTAGTAGACTCCCTTTAGATCCATCAGTTCTTGGTGAGTTCCCTTTTCTTTAACTTTCCCACCATTTATCACCACGATCTGATCCGCCCTCTCGATGGTCTTCAGACTGTGAGCGATCACCACAAGAGTCTGGTTTGGGCAGTTGGCCAGGGCCTGCAGGACCTGCACAGAACCCATGACAGACAGATTTATTTACTTTTTTTTTTTTTTTTACATGTGCCACAGATTTTATCTTAAAGAGAAAAGCAACAGAGGAAAGAGGTAAATGGGTTTTCTGAGCCACAATAAGTGAAAAAAAACATGAGATGCTCCTGAAGTTCCTAAAGATTGACAGTGTCCAGTAACAGTCAAATCTCATAAGGACACAAAAATTGCTCAAGCATCAAAACAGTTTACAGATATTTTTAAAAAATGTTTTTGGTTTAATAAATCTAAAGAAGTGGTATAAATAGTCCTAAGATTTATCACTAAGTTTATGGTTATGGTGACCAAAGATGCAGCAAACCTTATTTTCATTCTCGATGTCCAGAGAGCTGGTTATTTCATCCAGAATGAGGACCTGGGGTTTCCGGATCAGAGCCCGGGCGATGCCGATTCGCTGTCTCTCACTCTTGGCCAGCTGACCGCCGCCCTCACCGACCTCTGAGAAGGGAGAAACAATGAGAGCTCAGGATTCACTGAAGGAAATTCAAAAACTTTTTAAAAATGAGGTCAAATATTATAATAGATTCTGTGTGTGTTCAAGAGTAAAACTTTCTGCACTTTATGATCCAGTTTTTGCTGCTAAAAGTGTCAGAAAACGTTGATGTTTTATTTGTTTACCAGTGTCATATCCTTGGTCCAGTTTCATGATGAAGTCATGGGCGTTGGCTTTGCAGGCTGCTTCCTCGATCTCCTCCATGGAGCAGTTAGAAAGTCCATAAGTGATGTTGTCTCTGATGGAACCAGAGAGGAGCACAGGCTCCTGGCTCACTGCAGTGACCTGAAAACAGTAACAGTGGGACATATATGTGTTAGATTTACTAAAATACACACATATTTATATGTTTTAGCCTTTTTACTCTGCCAACATAACATGAGATACCTTCTTATGAAAATAGTGGTGATCATAGGATCTCAGTGGATTCCCGTCCAGAAGAATTTCTCCATCCTGAGGCTCGTAGAATCGCTGCAGCAGACTCACACAGGTGCTCTTTCCCTCTCCTGATGGACCCACTAGAGCTGTCATCTGACCCGGTTTCAGTTCCAGAGACAACTCCTAAAACATCAAAGACTTTGCTCACAAACAGCTTAAACTAAAACCAAATGAAAACACAGATTCTTTCTCACCTGCAGCACGGTTTTGCTAGGATTTGAAGGATAAGCAAAACTGAGATGGCGATAGGTGACGTGACCTTTCATTTCATCTGGTTTGAGTTTTCCGTCTGTGCTGATCTGAGGCTTTCTGTCCAGATACTCAAAGACTTTTCCAGCTGCCACTACTGAGTTGAGCATGTCACCAAAGATGTAGGTCAGGGTCTGGTGGAGGAGGAGTTTGAGAGTTGAGTATTGAGACTTTCCACACAAAGATATCTTTACACTGTGGATAGTTGATATTTTTGATCTTTGAGTTAAAGTCAAAGACTTTAGCTGGCAGCATGGGACACTCACCCTGATGTTGTCCCCTAGATCAGACTGGTAGAGGATGAAGGAAACCAGGTTTCCTGTGGTCATCTGTCCTTTCTGGATGAAAAGTCTTCCATAGTATAATATAAACACCTGCATGGCCAATCCTGTCAACTGCAGACACACAACCAAAATATAATTACTGATTAGATGGTCTCCATGCACATGCTCAGTCAGACGTCACTCAATCCAGAAGCAAATAGGAAACATGAACTTCTCACCCTCCGAGCGAGTAAGTAAATGGCTCTAACTGTGTCTCGACGTTTCTTCAGACTGTGTGTTTCCATCAGGCGTTTGTCATAGCGACTGGCCTCATGCGTCTCCGTGTGGAAACTTCGTACCACTCGAATACCAAACACCACCTCGTTTGCGGTATCATTTGTACGAGCCATGGAGTTTTGCATATCCTGGAACAACCTCTGCACAGAGAAGCCATTTTTTAATGCAAACACAGTAATTTTATGAAAAAAGGTAATAGTTATGCTTTACATTAGATAAATATTATAAAATACGTTTTACATTGATAGTTTGAATAAATCCATCCAATTAAATGTGCCCATAGTTGGGCAAAGGCAGGGACAGCAGCCTTGTACAGGTTGTCAGTCTGTTGCAGGGTCACACAATCTCACACAAGCAAGCATACCTAGGGAGAATTTAAAGATGCCAATTAACCTATCAAGCATGTATTTTTGACTTTGGAAGGAAGCTGGAGTTCCTGGAGAGGCCCATGCATGCACAAAGAGAACAAGCAAACCCCACACAGTTAGCATCGAAGCCTATCAAATCCAGCCAACTGACTAAAATCCAGCCAAGATTTGAACCAGGGCCTTCTTACTGTAAGGTGAGACCACTAACCACTATAACACTGTGCAGCCTGGCTGCTTGAGCACTTTTAGAAAGTAACTTTACATATAGGTTCCTGTTGTACCTGGTAGTTTGTGTCATAGATGTTCTGGATGAGACCAGTGATTGGGGTTTCCATCAGCACGAGGAGCGTGAGCTTCCACGACAGACTCATCATCAGGGAGATCATGCCGACGGTCTTGATGAAGGTCCTCAGAAGGACGTTTGCATTCAAGCACACTGTTCTTGCCATGAGTGTTGTGTCTTTTGACAACCTGGATGTGATTTCACCTGAACGGATGCGTTATAGAAGTTAGCTGAATGCTGTTTACCATCACATATGTTTTCTGTGAATGAGAGCCTTACCTGTCTTTATGGTCTCGAAAAATCCTATTTCCTGTTTGGTCAAGGCTTCAAACAGCTTCACCTTCATTCTGCACGTGAATGAACTGACAGCACACAGTAAAAACCCTCCTCTGCAGCCTGAACTCACCGAACTAAATAAACAGAAAGAAAAGGTTAAATTCTAACACACACCAAATGAAACATTCTTTGTGGTGCTGTTGAAAAGTTATCATGTGACAATTTCAGGAAACACTGTAATAACAGCCCAAGGTTATGTGAGATATTTGCTGCTGTTGTCTTTTTTGAAAATGCTGTTACATTTTTGCAAAAAAAGTTTAAGACAAAAGGTTTGACATCAAACAAGAACAGTGGTGAGTTGATCTGTGAAGTTGCAGCAAGTGTGTGAGCATCTTTAAGAAACATGGGCATGAGAGTTTTGACATGCTGCAGATGTCATCAGATGTCATGGTCTCAAAAAAGATGGAGAACCATGTCTCACCTTCCCACAGAGTACAGGCCCATGAAGACGAGAGCAGATAGAAACTCATTTTGTTCAAAGTGACTTCCCAGGATGTCGATGACTCTCCCTGTGTAGAACGGGATGAACATCTCACCTGAGAAGAAAAAGATTCAGTCAGAATGTTATACTGTTGTCAATATTTGATGTGTTAATACTAAAATACAATACAAAAAAACACACATATATATGTTTTTTAATGTTTAGAGTTGGAGCTTTTTTTGAGCAGTTGAGCCTGACTGCAAGAGGTAAAAAAAAGAAAATACACGAAAACTGAAGAAGGTTCCCTTCCTGCCTGTGGGATGGGCCCTAAAATAATTAAATGTGCCCCTGCATGAAAAAGCGACATCCCTGTTATCTCAATACTTAAATTTATGCAAATTTTCAAAACATGTACAGTTGTTACTACGGTATATTAAAATATTGTTTTTATTGAAAAAAAAATTCCATCAGCGTTCACTCACAGAAAACAGCCAGTGACAGGAACAGCAATCCTGCCAGCAGCAGCAGGTAGTCGGGCTTGAACAGGCGGAGAACTCTCATGAACAGAACTCTGGACTTCTGTTTCTCCTCTTTGGTCTCAGCAGCGTCGTCTGCGTCCGGGATTGTGATCTCCCAGAAGAGCGCAGCGCCCAGCGCCGCGCCGGTAAACATCAGCCAGCAGCGCGCGTCCGCAGCGCGTCCACAAAGGCTGTCCTCAGCGTGCAACGTCCTGCTACCGCTCTCGAACAACGCCTGGAGCAGACTGTGCGCTGTTATGTACCGAATCAGAGCCGGCTTAAGGTCTCCAAGAATGACCTGAACAGTGAAAGAAACTGCTGACCATCGCAGAGCCGCAGACAGCCACAGACGCGCGACATGACCGAAGAAGCTGAAACGATCTGACGCGTAAAACAAGCTGAGATCGAGACAAAGCGCCAAAATCAGAGCGACCACTTTACGGATCATCCTGTCTGCCATTTTCAGCAGCAGCTGTCCTCGTTTGACCTGCTGGGCTGATGAAGCTCCACTTTAGTTTCTGTTTAGTTTCACTTTCACTTGTGCACTGAACAGGGGTTTCCCTGAAACAGACTGAGGGACTGCAGCCTGCTTTCATGATAAAGCAATCTGACCTCTATCTAAGCTTATGATTTGCCATTTTTCAACTGTAGATTCTGTATTAAAATGAAAAAAAAAAAGAATTTAAATGTAGTTGAATTTGTCCAATGTTGATTACATTGTTGCATGTCAGCAACATTAATCAGATACACACCAATTTAGGTCAACATTAAATTCCAGACAACTTCACTACTCATTTGTTCATTTCAGGTCTCAGCAACCTTTCACCCTAAAAGAGTAATTTGGTCCAGTTTCCTACTGACCAAAACACAACACTTTTTGCTGCAAAGCCCCTACCTCACCGTCCAGAAAAAAACACTTAATTTATGTTTTTGTAGCCTCAGAGCCATTTGTTTATAAGATTCAGCTTTTAAATATTAACAATGATTGAACAATAACTGTTGTATTCTTCTTCTATTTTCGCCTGTTACCCCCGTTTGAGACATAGGCCACATACAAGAGCGGTCTTGGGCTAGTTCTTCCAGCTGTCCCCATGTTTTCCCCATGCTCTTAACCCCGCTTCCAGCTCTCTGCGCCACATGTTTATAGGTATCCCCCTTTTTCTTTTTTCTTGGGGAATCCATGTCAGCGCCTGCCTTGTATTGCTGGATCCAGGTTTTGTTAGGGTGTGTCCAATCCATTGCCATCGTCTTTTGGAGACGTCTTCTTCTTCAACTGGTTGCTGCTTCGTCTTCTCAGGTACAACATTTTTTAGTTGCTACTTTGTTACGGTGGAAGCATGTGGAAAGGTGGTCACTGAGGAGACAACAAAAAAGGTACACTGATAAGTGTTTAACTCAATTCAATTCAACTTTTTTTGTATAGTGCTTTTCATGCTACATACTATCTCAAAGTGCTTCCCATAATAAAATAGATATTAGTAATATAAAAAAAAGTGGTTGAAAATAGTTTTTGACATATAGATTGTCGGGAAAACAGTGTGTGAAGCAATGTGGATCATGTTCAAAGTTGTTTTAATGAGCCTGCAGTCATCCAACTAAATTTCAATGGTTTGCTGTGTCGCATTGTTGCATCCTTTCTGCTTTATTTACATCCCGTAATGACCGGCTACGGTGGTCATTTGGGCCAGTTGTTCCGCTCAGAGCATGGAGCCTGTTAAGACTGAGAAAACTCAGAGCGAGCCAAAGCTCAGTCAAACCGGAAACAAACCAAGTCTACCTTGAAAGATGGGTCTGAGAGCAGTTCTTGGTCCTGAACCAGGGTCTGCTTCGGTGTTTTCAGACAGAAAATGTGTTTTGGATTATTGAGGAAAACAAATTCTGGTTCACTTTAAGCAAACCAAATATGTCCAGTCTCGATATTCATTCATTCATCTTCTTCCGTTTGTCCCTTTTGGGGTCACAGGGCTGCCGGAGCCTATCCCAGCCACTTATGGGCGAAGGCAGGGGACACCCTGGACAGGTCACCAGTCTGTCAAAGTCTGAATACACCCTAAATAATGAATCAGATCAGTTTTATTCCTTGACATATAATGTGAGGGTCCTGCTCTTGGATTTTTGTGATGCTTTAAGTTTTTGTTATGTTCCGTTTTCCTCGTCTGTCTCACTAGGTTCAAATTGGTTATCAACAACTTTCTTAATTTAGTAAATTACCCTCAGTGTATTTAAGTGTCTGGTTTTCAGTTCTTTAGTGTCAGGTCATATGCTCTGCTTTTCACTGTTTCTTTGCTCCATGGTTTGTTACGTTCATTTATTTTAGTTAATTTAACCAGAGTTCGTTTCCCCCAATAATCCACAACAAATTTTCATCTGAATACACCCAAGCGGACCCTGGTCCGGGACCAGGAACTGCTCTTTCGAGGTGGTCTCGGTTCATTTCCAATAGGACTGAGTGACGGTGTGGGTACCGGATCGACTCGGGCTGCCGGATGTTCTCAGGGTCCTTCGACCAATGATAACGTCACACTATTTGATTGGCTGTAAGTTGCCACGACCAATGAGTTAACGTCGCTAAGTTTTTTTAAAACTTTATTGACAGTTGAGGTATCTTACATAAAATAACGAACAATAACAATGTAATCAACATTACCTCGAAGATCATTCACCATTGCCAAACATAACATATTAACATAGAAAATAAAGAATAGAGGGGAGAAAAAGAAACAATGAAAATAACACACAAATAAATAAAAAAATAAGTAAAATAAAAATAAAATAAAGGAACAATCTAAATAGTCTAATACTAGTTAGGGGTACTCGTGAAGTTTGTATTTCTGAACAAAACTAAGCAATTTCAAGCCATTCTTCTTTTTCATATACTGAAGTAATTCAAAGTAAAACAGAGCTCTTTATGAAATGTTATAAAAAGTGGTTTGGTCTTCAAATATTTATTTTTGTGTATATAAAACTTACTTTGCAATTTCAAGATATTAAGAGACTGTATTTTCTGGTCTATTTTATGATATCACACCCAATGGAACATTTTTTGAGTGTAAATGAACTGGCATTGCAATTTTGGAAGAATACCAGAAGCAGAACTCATCCCAGAATGTTTCTATAATTCCACAGTTAAAGAATAAATGATCCACCATCTCAATGTCATTCAAACAAAAACTGCAGTCATTCTCTTCAAACCCAAAACGAATCCTCAAAGATTACTTAGATGGGTACGACGTCGCCAAGTAGTAAAATCGTTGAATGTAAAACCGCTCGCTAAGTAGTTTGTCCAACTGGTGTTACCATCGAGAACATCCGGCAGCCCGAGTCGATCCGGTACCCACAACGGCTCACTCTGAGATTCCTCAGTCAGAATACAATCCTTTCCTAAAGCAGGGCAACTGAACCAAAAAGGCCATTGTAGCTGATGTAAACAGAGAGGGATCGAAACAACAAGTGAGCAGCGGACAAATACTGACCAACTGCAAGATTCAGGACTCGATCCAGACCAAATTAAGCAGACTGTGTATGGACCAAACGGTTTTCCCAGTCTGACTACACCCTTAGTTTCTGCCACTATGCCCAATCTCTTGCATGCATATTTGGTCGTTTACCACCAGTTCCTGACCGAATGACCTGACCCTCTTGGAGCCAGCAGGGGAATTTTTGCTTCACAAGCAGGATTTTTTACCACTGCAGTCCATGCAATCAGATGGGTTTTTCCGCAGTCACAAAAACCCATCTGAGTCCAAGTTGGTGCAAGTTGGTCTGAGTCCCGTTTCTTGGGCAACTATTGTCTCCAATCATGAGTAAGCTTGTTCAAAGTCCACACCCCTTCCAATAAAAGCGGCTCTGGAGAATCTGTCAATCAAACTTTAGAGGTGGGGGCCAGCGGGAACCACATGCTTTTTTTTTTTACTTGTCCTGTCCAATAGCTGAGCAAACAGATGAGACCTGAAGGCCTCTTGTGTTGGAGATATTTTACTGTTTCAACTTGGGGTTATGAATCTTCTGACACACCAGATGCATATTTCAATAAACCCCTTTTGTAATTTAGACTAAACTTTATTTACATAAGTTATATTTGTAACCGTTTCACGGTCTCTGTATGACCGCAGCAGGAGCTTGGTTTGCATAGCTGGCAGTAAGTCAGACCTGTTCCTGGTGCATGTTGGACTCCGGCAGGGCTGCCCTTTATCACCGGCTCTGTTCATGGTCATCAGTAAGTGACATTTTTGTTTTGTTTTCTGTCTTTTTAGTCTATGCATTTCATCATTTCTGTAATGAGTTTGATAAATATGTGTAAATTCTTTATTGCTTTGACTACAATGCTTGAAATAAATCAATAAAATCAAATTATGGACAGCCAGGGACCGGACAGACTCTTATTTAAGGACCATTGGATTTCCTCTCTGCTCTTTGCAGATGATGTTGTCCTGTTGGCTTCTTCGAGTCAAGACCTCCAGCAGGTATAGGGGCGGTTTTGGGGCAGAGTGTGAAGCGGCTGGAATGCGGGTCAGCACCCCGAAGTCTGAGGCCATTGTTTTTGACCGGAGAAAGGTAGTTTGCCCTCTCTTGTTTGGTGGAGTGCTTCTGCCCCAGGTGGAGGAGTTTAAATATATTGGGGTCTTGTTCACAGTGACGGAAGATCTGAGCATGAGATTGGCAGGTGGATTGGTGCGGCATTCGTTATTATGCGGTAGCTGTAACGGTCCACTGTGGTGAAGACAGAGCTAAGCCAGAAAGCAATGCTCTCAAATTACTGGTCGATCTTGTTTCCAATACTCACCTGTGGTCATAACGAGGTCCCAAATACAAGCGGCTGAAATGAGCTTCCTCCGTAGGGTGGCTGGACACTCCTGTAGAGATACGGTGAGAAGCTCGGTAACCTGGCGAGAGTTCAGAGTAGAGCCGCTGGTCTGGGAACGTCTCGGGGTCCCCCAAACGAGCTGGAGGAGGTGACGAAAGTCTGGAAATCTTTGCTTAGACTGCAGCCCCCGCCACCGGGTCCCAGATAAGTGGTAAAAGATGGATGGATGTTGTTTACATAAAAACAGCTGCTGCTGCTTATGTGGTATAGACAAAGCAAGAGTATGTAGTTTTTTTTTTTTTTTTTTGCAAAACGTTAGATGCTTACATGTCAATTGTCTTTTTCAAAAAGCTACAAATACTCAAACACAGACACTGATATGAAGGTAAAAATGCTCCAAAAAGAACGCACTTGTATATTTGATTTGAGAACTTGTAATATAGAATCTGAATACTTGTGCATCAAAAATCTGCATCTGTGTGTAAAAGTCTTCCGCTGTGAACTGACAAATTTCTAATTGCATGTGTTCATTTAGAGTTACAACTTCAAATCTGTGATTCCAACTGCTCAAATGTGCTTCTGCGTGTGCTCGAATCTGCTGCCGCAAATCACAGGTGCGCTACAACTGCGCTCTGAATTCTGACACATTCCTTGCGAGAAACTTGAGTCAAAAGTGATCTGTGTCCGATAATGGGACTAGGGGGGAGGGAGGGAAAGAGGAGGCGGAGTCAACCAATCAGAGTGCTGGATTCAGAGAACTTGGTCTATTAAGAAAGATCTTCAGATTCACACTTCTTGCTTCAATAACTCTTCTGATAAACGTTCAAATGTGACAGCAAGTCTCTCAATCATTTTGTATGAACACAGAGAGTGAACTAAAAATGCATTTCTACAGAAAAAACTTAGTTTTCTACTGCATTTTAATGAGAAATGATCTCTTCGTGCTTTAAATCATAAATGCAGACATGCAGCTAGACGGCTGCGAACGGACAGGATCAGGAAGATGATCATCTTTGTTGTAGCAGGACAACAGGGCCAGGGCTATTGAGCAGCTTTATTATAAATCATATGGATAAACATTTGAAAAAAAAAAT
>JAUDJI010000797.1:0-12547 GCA_037389245.1 Oryzias sinensis | reverse complement strand
GTAATGCCCACACTGTGCCCTTCAAACAACATTTTTCTCCTCCTTTCCACCTCGCCAACGATAACTTCTACTTCACATTGAATGAAGTTACGTTTTTTTGATTTCCTCTCTGTGTTTGCCATGATTTAGCAAGCCATGAATATTAATTTGTGGGCGTTTCACGGACTATTTATGGGCAAATATGGGCGTGTCATGACGCCGCAAAAGCTGCGCTGCATTTAGAATCGGTTGTGATTTATAAAGGGAAAGATGCGTAGGATGTGCGTGCGCAAGGTTTTATAAATCCGAATATTTCTGTGCGTACGCACGTCCTATGTTTCATCCGTACGCCAGTTCAGACGCAAATCCTACGCAAAGTTTTATAAATGAGGCCCCTGGTCTGGCTGGTCTGGCTGGGTAGGATCTGGTTCCCCTTATGAACACACGGTTCACGTCGGCAGCATGCATGTATCTCCACCCCCAAGTGCACGTGCACACTGCCACACTGCTCCCTGTCTGCTTCATCCCTCCTCCTTACCCACAGTGTATTGGACAGATTTTTTCTTTTCTTTTTTTCACTCATCTTAGTGTCAGATTTTCACCTTTGATGTAACATTTTTCTTTCCGGCAGATCTGGTAGAATTGTAACAGCTTAAAATAATAACTTATTCAAATCAGTGCTTGTATCCCCCACCTTTTCACCTCTTCCTTTTACTCTTTTCCACCCCCCCCCTCCCCTCACATTCTCCCCTCTCCCTCCCCACACACACTAAATGTAACAAATAAATAAAAACTAATACAACAAAAAGGGGTTTATACAAAGCTACACTCTAGTTTCTCGAAGCTATATAACCTCTTTTTGTGATAGTAAAACCTGTCCAACACAAAAAGCCTTCAGCTCTAATCTGTTTGCTAAGCTGTTGGACAGAACAAGTAAAAGTGATAGAAAAAAAAAAGAAGAAAAAAAAGAAAAGAAAAAAAAAAAAAAGAAATTGGGTTGAGCACGGATGTTTGTTCTGCCTAAATCCTTTTCATGTGCCTGTTTTACGTTGTTTCACTCTGAATTATTCTTTTTTTTTTTTTTTTTTTTTTGACGAACACGCATGGATGTAAAGAACTGAAAAGCGGAAGATTTCTTTCCTACAATTTTGGTGACCCCGACGTGATGTAGGGGGCGGAAGAAAGCGGACCAGACCGGTTGGACCTAATCATAGTGGCTTATTACGAGATTTCTGAGACTTTCAATGTAAAGTCTGGGGATGCTTCCTGCCATGCGGTTGACTTCTTCAGAGGCCTCATTCATAATCATGGTGAGCAGAGCCTTTTGTAAAGTCTGCGTATTGATGAACTCAAATTAAAGGACAAGTCGATTGTATGGGTGGCACAGTGTACCCTATACGAACGGGCGAGCGCACCCGAATAAATAAGTTTTGGGTTCACCCTCCCTAGAACATGTCCTGGCCTCCGATACCAGAACATTGCTACAGGTCCTGAGGGTATTTAAACTCATCATGTTATTTGTTGTTTTTTTTAAAACACCTTCATTATCCAGAGTGGATTGTTCCTGCAATATAAATGACTGTTTTTCAGTTGTTCAACTTCTCCCTCTGCCCTTTTTCTTCAAATGTGCTCTGCAGTGATGAATCAGATGTATTTTAAATAGACTCTTATCACCTTGCAGACGCTCCGATGCATTCTCCATGCATGCAGTCATGGCTTCATTTGATTAGCGGAGCTGACCTGAGGGTCAGACACTCCTAACACGGCTCCTTCCTGTGAAGCCAGAGAACTGAGAAATGCTCTTTTTGTCACTCACCCAATGAAGCAGAGGGGGTTTGCTGTGTAAAGATTTATGAGGTCTCAGGACGGCTCTGCTCTGCGCCTTTCCTGCAACATTTAAGCTATGTGCTGCTTGGAAAAAACATGTTTTTACTGCAGATGTTGTTAAAGCAGATTTGTTACTGTCATGCTTTGTTTTCACCATCGCCATCACCAACACTGTGGATGCTAAAGTCGGTTAATCAATGATGAAAATCAGCAAAGGAAAAAAACCTTAAACTTTTCTCTGAACTATATGACGGATGTGGAGCCAAATCTTTGAAAAATACATTGTCTTAGATGCATACTGGCAGCTAATCATTCACTTTTAATCCAGAAACAAAGACAAATTGTTTTGACTTACCATTAAGGACTTGCTGTCCTACAAAAAGAATTTTGAGAAGTGCTTAAAGCAACAAAATTCCACAATTTAGGCTTTTCCTTATTTAACTAAAAACACAATTCACACTCTAAACCACAGGTTTGTTAAAACACAGACAATCAATACGCAGACAATAACTTTTAACCGTTTTCTCAAAACCACACCAAAAGACATAACACAGCAAATTAGGTACCTTACACATAAACAAAATAAACCATTTCACTGAAATGAATCGTTTATCACTAGCATTAACATTCATGTTCCCCCTTTTTCTGTGCTACTAGAACCAGCACCTTACCTTACCATACCTTTCTGTGTCCACAGACCCTCTATCACTTCATATGCCTTTCATTTCTACTTTAATTCACTGCTTTGTCCTTTTCCCATTCTGTACAACATCCACTTACACTGTTTTCAAACTATAATTACATCAAAACATGGGATCTGCTGCCAACTATCTTTAAACACCAATAAATCATTTAACAACAACACTAAGTAATCTGGGAAATATTAAAACAAACATACAAAATAAATTAAACATTGCAAACATTCTTTTTAAGGGAGTCCGGATCTAAACCAACAAATACTTACATTTAGTGTCAATAGCATTACTTTTTAGCAAAACTTAACTAAATCATGGTAATTAAGAATTACAAATAAAGTAGAAACATGATGTATTCAAAATAAGAAAACTGAAATAATTGCAAAATCATTTTACACAAAATATATTGGATGGACGAGCACGACTATTATTCCCAGTCCGATATTCACGAGATGACTGAGGAAGCTGTTGAAGTCACCACAGGGGATGGAGAAAAGTTAGTGAACCTTGCACACACTCCAGTCAAAGCACCTCATCCTAAAAAGCAAAAGAAACGGAGCGGGCAGAACTTGCAGGATGAAAGTATGTTCGAAAGAATTATGGAAGCCGTGGCCGCCCTGACGGAGAAGGTCATCATGCAAACGACCAAAATGGACGAACAGACAGCCCTGCTGAAAAAGTTTGATGAAAGAATTGATGCCAACTCAGAAGCTATAAAAAGGAATAAAGGAGTTCTAGAACATCTGGAGAAAAGAGTGGCTGAACTTCAAGGAGATAACAAGCGGCTAAGGGAAGCGGTGGCTGAGCATGCCCGCTACAAACGGAGGTGGAATCTGCGGCTGAATGGTTTGGCTGAGAAGGATGGAGAAGACATCAGAGAAACCGTCATCGGCATCTTGACCAGGGTGGTTCCCATCGGCGCGGACCGCCTACGAGAGGCAGTTGACACGGTTCATCGGTTGGGAAGAAAAGGGAGCGCGGCGATTTCCAACAATATGCCGCGGTCGATAATCCTGCAGTTTGTGTCCAGAGTGGTCCGGGATGACGTGTGGAAACGGTCAAGAGAGGCGAGAGTCTGCAAGGAAATGCACATCCACTTTAAAGAAGATTTCTCCAAGGAGGACAGGGAGGCGAGAGCCAAGCTGTGGCCGCTGGTCCAAGAGGCGAGGAAGAGGGGTCAGAGAGCGTTCCTGAAGGAGGGGTACGCACTGATCGACAATCGAAGAGTGGACCCACAATAGATTACAGTCAGTGAGAGTTAGTGTTCTGTCAGTTCATGTTCTTGGTGAAGAATGCTCATTAAATTGTCTGGTAAGGACAATATTGTTCATTCCTGCACATCTTCTGCGGTTGCTGTGCTATTGGTAATTCTTAAATGTTTTCTTTCATTTCTTTAAACACTAGGGGGCTTAAAAACAATGTTAAGCGAAAAAGCTATTTTTTTATTTTGTAAGGAGCAGAAAGCTAAATGTGTTTTTTTTGCAGGAAACCCATTCAGTTGAAGAAGATGTAAACTTCTGGAAATTACAGTGGGGTGATTCTATTTATGTCAGTCATGGGACCTCTCATTCAGCTGGTGTTATGATACTTTTAAACAAATTCCCGGGAAAAGTTATTAACCATTTTGGGGACACTTATGGCCATTGGTTGATATTAATATTTGAGTTTAATGGTGAAATGTTTATTTTGGTTTGTGTATATGGTTATAATGAAAGAGCTAAAAACAAAACACTCCTCTCAGACTTATGTAAACAAATTCTAGACCTTAAACACACTCATTTAACTGATAATTTCATAGTTGGAGGTGACTTTAACCTGGTGCCAGACCTTTGGTTAGACAGACATCCACCTAGAGCACAATGTCACAAGTTTGATGATCTGGTGGTTGAATTTATGAATGTTGTCAATTTAGTTGATTATTGGAGAATTCTGAACCCAGTGACCAGGCAATATACATGGTTTAATGCTGCAGGAAATGGACAATCTTCAAGGTTAGATTATTGGTTAATATCTTCATCATTAGTAAAATATATTGATAAATGTTCCATTTCTGCTTCCCCCTTAACAGACCACTGTGTTGTTTCTTTATCCCTTCAATGTAATAGGTCAGTAACTGATTTAATTCAAATTTGGAAATTCAACAATATGCTTTTGGAAGATTCCTGTTTTTGCAACAAGGTTAGAGAATTAATAACAGAAGTGAATGTCTTGGACATGTCACCTGTGAGTAAATGGGAATGGTTTAAGTTTCAAATTAGAAGTCTTGCAATTGAATTTAGTAAAAGTGCTTTAAGATTGAAACGTCTAAAACAACAAAATATTTTAGGAAATATTAATGACCTATGTAAAAAGATTGATTTGTCGACTGAGGAATTATTAGAATTAAATAAATTACAAAGCGAGTTAGACATTTTGTATATTGAAAAAGCTAAAGGTGCATTTGTAAGATCCCGAGCTCGCTGGATTGAAGAGGGAGAAAAAAATACCACATATTTTTTTAATCTTGAAAAACAAAGGCAATTAAAAAAGCAAATTAACAAACTATCAGTAAATAATTTTGTTTATGAAGACCAAAGGGAAATTAACAAAGAAATACACACATTTTACTCCAATTTATATAAGTCCTATCATTCCGAAGCTGACTGAAATTTTATTCGAAAGCATTGAAGGATTGAACCAAAACATTGACTTAGAATTTAAACATTTTATGGAAAACGATTTAGACATTGAGGAAATGGATGCTGCTGTTCTTAAGATGTCCTCTGGGAAATCTCCTGGCTTGGATGGTTTAACAGCAGATTTTTATAAATTCTTTTGGACTGATATTAGACGTTTGTTACATGAAGCTTTTCTAGAATGTATCTCAGCAGGGAGCCTTTCTAACACAATGAGACAGGGGTTAATCACTTTAATCCTCAAACCTAATAAAAATACTTTACATTTGGATAATTGGAGACCAATTACTTTGTTATGCAATGACTATAAAATTTTGGCTCATGTTTTTGCAGAGCGTCTAAACAGAGGACTGAAGGATTTAGTGGATGAGTGTCAGTCAGCATTTATTAAAGGAAGAAATATCCATAATCACATCAGGTTGGTAGTAGATTTATTGGATTATTGTGACTTTGTTGACCCAGATAGTTTGATATTATTTCTAGATTTTTATAAAGAATTTGACACATTGGAGCATTCCTTTTTAATTAAAGCCCTGACATTTTTAGGATTTGGTGATAAATTTTGTAATATTATTAAAATGTTTTATAATGATATCTATAGTTCAGTTTCCTTAAATCCAGGAATTACTCCCCGATTTGTAATTAAAAGGGGTATCCGACAAGGTTGTCCCATCTCGCCCAAACTGTTTATATTAGCTACTCAGTTATTAACCATCCTCATTAAACATAGTCATGATATTCAAGGTATTTCTATTTTTGAAAAGCAATACAAATTAGTCAGTTTGCAGATGATACTGCTTTACTTCTAAAAGACGATGCAGAGGTTGTTAAAGCTCTAAATAGGATTCAGTTATTTTCCAAAGCATCAGGCTTGAAGCTAAATATTTCCAAATGTGAAATCCTCCCCGTTCACTCGCGTCAGCACCAAACTATTGAAGCCATTAGGGTTGTTCATGAAGTGAAATATCTGGGTGTATTATTGTCTAAAAACACAATAAGGAGGGAAGAAGTCAACATTACAAATCGATTGTTTGATATAAAGAAAAGTTTAAGTCGCTGGTTGACAAGAGATTTAACTGTTTTTGGGAGAAATCTGTTAACCAAAGCAGAAAGCGTCTCTAAGATTATTTATCCCTGCTATTCCTTATACATATCCCCTCCAAACATTAAGAAAGTTAACTCTATTATTTTTCAATTCATATGGAAAAACAAAACACATTATATCAAACGTGGTCAACTGGTCAAAAGTTATGATGATGGTGGCATCAATGCTCTAGATTTTGAAGCTATGGTCGGTACTTTCAGGATTAATTTTTTAAAAGCTCTTCTGGTTGATAGTAACTCCATGTGGTTTCATATTCCAAGATCCATCTTTAAACATTTAGGAGGCATAGACTTCCTTTTGAAATGTGATTTTGAAGTCAACAAGATTCCATTCATTTTGTCCAACTTCCATAAACAGGTTCTTCAGTTTTGGAAAATGATATTTAATCACAATTTTACCCCCCATGGATCAACATTATGGAATAACAGAACAGTATTAGTTGGTAGGAAATCTATATTCAAACAGGATTGGTTTGACAGAAACATTCTTTTTGTTACAGATTTAACTGACAGTGACGGTAATTTATTGACTTTTTCTTCGTTTATAGATAAATACAGTCTCACCTGCAGCCTTAAAGAATTTAAAAAAGTATGTCGAGCTATTCCTGCTGCTTTGATTCATTTAATAAAAAACACTGTTTTTACTCCTCTTAGAACAATTATTTCATTACCAAAATTACAGATAAATGGATGTAATTTCTTAGATTTTAAACTAAATAACAATCTTTTGAACAACTGTTTAAAAGAAAGAATTTATCATGTCCATAATCGAGCCTCTTTTAGATCTTTCTCTTATTTCAACAGCCAATCTCTGTTAGTTAAAGCACACTCAAAGTATATTAAATGGCCTGTTCTGCCCAGAATAAAAGAAACTCATTTCAAAATAATAACTAAATATTATCCTGTCTCCAATTTTCTACAAAGCAGATTTAAATTTGACGTGGAATCTTGCATTTTTTGTAACTCCAATGAGGAAACGCTGGAACATTTGTTTTTTTCATGCGATTACTCCAAAGAGTTCTGGACTCAAATAAGGAATTGGATTAATTTAAAACTGAATATTCCCCCTTTTGGTATTTCTGATGTCATGCTGTTTATGGAAAATATTGATGATTCTTTAATATCATATGATTTCATTAATATCATCTTACTTTTAGGAAAATACCATATCCACTGTTGCAAGTGGAGAGGTTCCAAGCCCTTCTTCCCAGGTTTTATTAACGATTTTAAAGTATATTATTCCTCACTGAAAAGATTACAATCCTCGGTAGGTGTTAAAAAATATCTAAACAAATTTCTTTGTGGCTTTTATTCTAGTTTCTGTCCTGTGCTGTCATTTGGCTCCTGTTATTTTTTATTTTATTTTTTGTAAGTGTTTCAACACTTAATGCTTATGACTGAGAGTATTTTTTACCCCCCTTAGTGTTTTTGTATTTTGTGGTGTATTCATCCTCTGCTGGAGTTTGTATGTTTTGTCTTTGAAAAGTTCAATAAAAAAAAAAAAAATGAATGACCATAAATCTTGATAGTTCAAAATAAGTTCACTTCACACTAAGGATAAAGCTGTAACATAATAAAGAATAAGATATTAAAACAAACATTTTCTACAGTACCTCACTGGGTGATGTTAATTGCCATTGTTATAGTAATTACCCCATTTACATTGCTATTTCCGTTAATCATTTCCATTAATTGTTCATTCCGCCCTTGGGAATCAAACCTGCATAACAGTCCTGCACTTTACCAACTACCCAGCCGATTAAATATATATGTATAGATATATATATAAACATAAATATATGCACATTATATAAAAGCTACTTAGATGCCACTAAAGGCTATAGAAAGCATTGTCATGTGGGCGCCGACGACCTCACCAAGATGGCGTGTCACCCGTAGCGATAACATCATTGGTATGATACCTCAATTGTCAATAAAGTTTTGGGGAAAAAAACTTTGGTAAGAATGAGGAAATGAGATCTGAGGAAACTGAAAGTAAAATGACTTTGTTGAACTGAATTCAGACGCCATTAAAGATCTTGGAATCTCTGCTGGAAAAACAAAGATTTGTGGAATATTTTCATCCTGAACTTCAAGACAGAAGCTGGTGAGTCTGAAGGACTTTGGTGAAATGGCTGAGAGAGCTGCTCTCTTGAATCCTTCCTGAACTGTTACATTTGTTCAGAGACTTTCTACTGATCCTGTAAATTTGAGGTTGCAACCACAACTTCTGTTGGAGCTGCCTGCAGAAGTTCTGGGAACAAACTCAGAACAAAAACTGTCCCATCTGTAAAAGAAAACCACTTGAAGAACATCCTGCTGAACTTGGCCTGAAGGAACTTGGCTACCTGCTTGGAAGACAGAAATCTGAATCATCAGAGACTCAAAACAGGAGAGCAGAAGTTCATGGAGGTCTGTGTGAAACATGCAGGAAACTAAAACTGTTCTAAAATATTTATAGAGCTTTTTGTCCTGTCTGTGAGTTTACTCTGCACCAGAGTCACAAAGTGGTTCCTGTAGAAGAAGCAGTCAGAGAGCTGAAGGAGGAGCTGAAATCTGACTTAAAGTCTCTGCAGGACAAGAAGATCAAATACAAAGAAGTGGAGGAAACATACAATCAGATGATTCAACACTCCAAGAAGCAGCTGCTGTCCACAGAGACACAGATCAGAGCAGAGTTCAACAAGCTCCAGCAGTTCCTGAAGGAGGAAGAGGAGTCCAGACTGGCAGCTCTGAGGGAGGAAGAGGAGCAGAAGGGGAAGACTGTGATGGGAGAGATGAAGAGGATCCAGGAGCAGATGTCCTCTCTGTCAGAAAGTATCAGTGCTGTTGAAGCAGAGCTGCAGAAAGACAAGGAGGCGTTCCTCAGCAGTTGGAAAGACACTCAGAGCAGAGCCAGAGCCCAGAGCTCGCTGTCAGACCCACAGCTGCTCTCAGGAGCTCTGATAGATGTGGCCAAACATGTGGGCAACCTGTCCTTCAGAGTCTGGGAGAAGATGAAGGAGAAGGTCCACTTCAGCCCGGTCCTCCTGGACCCAAACACTGCATACAAAAGTATTTATCTGTCTGATGATCTGACCAGTGTGAGACGAGGAGAAACTTCTCAGCAGCTTCCTAACAATCCAGAGAGAAACATGAAATATGCCATTGTTTTTGGCTCTGAGGGCTTCAGATCAGGGAAACACAGCTGGGAGGTGGAGGTGGGAGATCATCCTGACTGGACCATTGGTGTGACTAAAGAATCTGTTAACAGGAAAGGAAAATGTTCTGCTACAGCAAAAGATGGATTCTGGTGTTTATTACACCGTAATGGAAAATGCACAAACGGTGATGGTCAGACTGTCACTGTGACCAAGAGTCTCCAGAAGATCAGAGTCCAGCTGGACTATGACAGGGGGGAGGTGTCCTTCTACAACCCTGAAGACATGACTCACATCTACACTCACAAAGACACTTTCACTGAGAAACTTTTACCATATTTAGGTGTTGGAAAACCTGGAGACGCAAAAACCTCTAAACTCCAAATCTGTCCGACTGATTGAGATGATTTGACTCTTTTGTCATCAAAAAATAACTCAAACCTTTTTCTTTCATCAGATGATCAGATTATTTTCACACAACTAGCCAAAAAAACGTCATTATATACGTGTGCAACAATTAACACTTAAACATTATTTTAAAATTGTGATTTTCAAATAATGGGCCTTTATTTCATGACTTCACAGCATCACATGATGTGAAGCGGTCAATCACGTACACATTAGGGTACTGTGTATCAGTAGTGTTAGAAGCAGTGGAGAAGGCAGATGAGAGACAAGGCACAGGCAAGGTTATTATAGTTAACGAAAACGAACGAAAAAACTAAAACTAGAACTGAAAAAACATTTTTGTTAACTGAAATAAAAATAAAAACGAGAGTTTTAAAAAAAACGAAAACTAACTAAAACTGTTTGTGTGTATAAAACGAACTAAAACTAACTAATATTAACCCCAAAAAATACTTTGTTTTCGTCTTTGTTAATACATAAGTCTTTTGGGTTGAAACAAAGTCTATTTACTTCACCCTGCTAGTTTGACTGTGTATCTGAACCTTACGGCATTACGTTGTCTGTGACGTCACATGATGTCTGTCAGACACTCCCCGCTAGCGTTGTCATAGACATTTACATGAGCGTGATCGCTTTATTAAAAGTTGGGAGAAAGCGGGAGAGTCCTATTTGGGACTTTTTTTTAATATAACAGCGTCGAAAACAAAAGTAAGTGCCTTGTAGTCGATGCAGGAGACAACATTTGTGGAACGCTCCTCAAAGGGAAAAACCCTACAAATCTAAAAGTACATTTAAAAAGCGCACACAACAACGCGAACCAACAGTACCTAGACAGGCTAGCCTGTCGCCCGCCCTCCTCCGAAAAAGAAGCGAGAGCAGATAACGTAATGCTGTTATCGGCTGTTGTATTTGAATTTAAGGATAGTTGTCCTTGTGTCCTCTGAATAATAAGTGTTTCAAAATGTATTTCTGATTGCGTTTTTATCATACAATACTTATACTGGTGATTTTGAATCATGCACCTGAGAAATATCCAAATTTACAAAAAAAAAAAAAAAACTAACACTAAAACTAATAAAAACTAAACTAAAACGAAGCAATTTCAAAAAATAAAAACTAGTAAAGCAGCCTCTAAAAACTAATTAAAACTAAATAAATTTAAAAACAAAAATTCAAAAGGAAATAAAAACTAAAACTAATAAAAAATACGAAACTATTATAACCTTGGGCACAGGGGCACTCTATCCGGTCCAAACACAGAACACTTAACAACTGATTATGGCGGAATTTGGCCAGGTCCGAGATAGTGAGCTATAGACCCTGGAACCTTAACCTTCAGAAGAGCCGCATCCTCCCGCCAGGCCCGTAGGGGGCTCTTAGTAGCCCAGTTTTTATTTTTTTTTTCAACTGTGGTGCAACTAGAAGTTGCTGAACTCAATGACATGCTACAACAGTCTTACATTTTGTGATTATGAATTCTTTGAAGTACTTATGTATATATCTATGAATGGCCATTTGTTTTGACTTATTCTTCAAAGATTGTCTGTCACTGTAAATAAATTGCACCAAATCAAAAGCAACTTCAGTTTCCTGCCACTCCCTCCTTGAGTCGAATGTTAGTCATCTAGTCACCAGCCCATTTAGTTCTTTCTCTGACAAAGTTGCTACATTTTCTTAATTTAAAATGTTTGTTTATAGATGAAAATAAAATCTCAAACATTGTTTCCAGAAATTGATTTTTTTGTCTTCTGGTTAATAATGAATCTAGATCTCAAAACTTAAACAACTAAAACTAAAAGAAATACAACCTATATCTAAATCCTAAACTATAAGGTGGACAAAAACTTTATCAGATTTAACTTTGAAATAAATTCTCATTAAAGCCTGATTGAATCTGTTTTCTTTGCTCTTTAGTGTCTCAAACTATTTTACATCTGAATTCAATTCCAGATTTCACTTCAGCTTCTCCCTTAAATTTCCATCAAATGTTTAAATTTTCTGCTGAGTCTGTTCAGGTAAATGTGAAGCAGCTGTTAAATCCTCTTCATGAGGAAAACATCAGCTGCATGTTTCTACACCTGAAAATAATTCATATAGACCCATTTTTTTTTTCAAAAAAATAATTATTTAAATGTATTTTTTAAATAAACCATGAAGGTTTTTATATTCAGAAGACACTGAATACATACATGATCGTCACAAAACGCTCATATAAATTAAATTTTACCTTCGCAAAATTAATGACGTGAATTTCACGGTTAAAAAAAAAAAGTGAGCATGGTGTCCAAATTGCTTTTAAAACCCAGGGCATAACATAGTCCTCCACTATACAGTTTTATTAAGTAGGGGTTAGGGTGGGAATTCAGACACAGCCTATGACTGGGACAAAGTGAGTGCAAAGAAAATACAAAGGGTCTCTCTCTTGTGTCATTCAGGGGGGCTGGGTCCAATACGTGGGCGGGCTGGGTCTGCATGGCCCTTGGGCCATAGTTTGGGGAGCCCTGGTTTAGAAGATGAATGAAAGACTTCACATCAAAGTACATCAAGGTATAACCCTACTTTCATTTACAGCTGTTTTAACAGTAGATAGTCTTTAAGCAGCTTTACTCTTTAGGTCTTTTTTTTCCAAGTATGTCACTCACATACTTCCTGAAAATGTTTGACAGCCATGCAAAACCAAACCTTCAGAACAGATTTTACTGGACTCTACGGCCGGTTC
>JAUDJI010000796.1:0-12551 GCA_037389245.1 Oryzias sinensis | reverse complement strand
GGATGTTAGAGAGAGGGGGGGTGATAGTGAGAGGGGGGGGGGGGTAAAACCATGAAGCAGCATAGAGCAGACAGGTTTACTGGTTGTTTATCATTACGGTAAGGTTCAAATGTAGTACAAAAAGGGCGGGGCCTGTCCACACACACACTGAAATGTTATCAACATACCTGCTAGCTGCAGGTATGTTGATAACATGTTGATGTGGTATGTCCACATGTCAACATATACACAAAACAGATAGTGTTCACAAACGCATACCTATGCTTTTAAACCAACTAGTGTGAAATCTTTCATTCATTCAATCATGCAAACAGTTAGTGCAAATGTGAGCTAACACCTGTGCTCAGGTGAGTGTTTATGTTCTTCTAAAATGGATGGTGGAATGTGAAAAGAAGGAGGAGGAGCGCCCAGCCACCCCCACACCCAGACCCCCGCCGCAGCAGCAGTGGCAGCCGGAATCCCCCCAACGCCACACGGGAACGGCAGGGAACAACCGCCCCCCGGGCGACCAAGACCGCCACCCAGGCCAGGGCCAGCAGGACCGCCGCGAGGCCCCCAGAGCCAGAGAGCAGGGAGGCGCGGAGGGAAAGAGAGGGCCGTCCCAGCCCAACCAGGAGAGCAGCCCCCCCGCCGCGCTGGGAGAGCCCAACGCAGGGCCCCACCGGAGAAGGACGCCCACAGCCCCAGATGAGCACCCCACCACCACCACCCAGGAGTTCCGGGCATCCCCCCGCCCCAACCCCAGGTATGAGCCAGGACCCCCCAAGGGAGACCCGCTCCGCGCTCCAGGCAGCCACCCACCCGGCCCACGGTTGGTCCAGGGAGGAGCAAGGCAGGGGACCGCCACCCCCGCCCAGGAGGGGGGAACCCCGGGGAAAAAAGGGGGCCCACAAGGGGTGTTGTAATTATGGCCCGACCAGGCTTGGCCACTGTTGGAAGTTTGTTGGCCCAGCGCTCAGGGGCAAGGACCAGGACCCACCCCCCAGGGACACGAACACCCCCGGCTCAGGTGTTATGTAAACCCCCCCCGCCGCGCGGAGAGAGCACCGCCGGGCCCAGGAAGCCGGCACCCAGGGGACACGGCCGCCGTCGCCAAGAGGCCCGCACCCCCCACCAGGGAAGGGGTAGGGGACAGATGGACCAAGGTCCCACCTTCCTTGCAAAATGTGTGTGCGCGTATGTGTGTGTGTTTATGTTGGAATGTATATATTGAAGGGGGAGGGGTGTGTGTACTAAGGGGGGTGCAGTTAAAATTGGCGACTGGGCACTAAGGGGACATCTCCTGATTACTCACAGTGATGTCCCCTCATCCTCCCCACCAAGGGGCCCTAAATGTCTAAGGTGCGGTTAAAATTGGCTGGTAGGGTGCTAGGAGGACATCTGCTGCTTGCTGGCAGTGATGTCCAAGCACCCCCCCTACCAAGGACCCTACATGTCTAAGGTGCAAATAAAACCGAAAGAGGGGGGGCCCACTCCATATGGCAACCATAGGAGGGGGGGCCACTGCCAAGTAGCTCCCCCCCAAGGCGCATCGCAGGCTAACCCCCCCCCCTCTGTATTTGGCAATACAGAGAGTTATGAAAATGATAGATGCTAATCCTTCTTCTATATCGATGGCACTCATGTCACCAAGTACACAAAGTGACGGTGAGGCCGTGATTGAAACCTTAAGCCAGACTGATAAATCGGCACATACAGGTGTGCAGAACCACAGTGCGTGCATGTAGCTGTCGGGTAGATTGCTATCACAGTGCTCGCAAATGTCTGAGTTACTGAGACCCATCTTGAACATCTTCTGTCCAGTGTAGTAAATTCTGTGAATAGTTTTGAGATGGATTAGCTGCAAGTTTGGACTTTTTGTCAGTTTAAAGGTGTTTAGACAGAGTTCTGACCAGAAGCTTTCATCTGTGCTGATGCTCAAATCTGCATCCCATTTTGTTGTTGGAAGGGCAATATTTTTATCTAAATTACATAAAAGTTTGTATATTTTGGAAAGAGTTCTATTCATTGAAAAATGAATCAGAGTGGTAACTACATCTGGTAGCTTTAAATCGTCGTCTTTATAGTTATACTTTTTAGTAATACTTGATTTAAGTTGCTGATATTCCAAGAAGTTATTTATTCCATGTTTGTCTTGAAGTTCCTGGGGAGTTATGAATCTTCTATCAATAATTACGTGCTCTAGTTGTTTTATGCCCCCTGCTTGCCAAGCTGGGAAGTGAATCATTTTTTTGTTTATAAGGATGTCAGGGCTGTTCCAGATGGGTGTCATTTTGCACGGTTGAATTGATGATTTTGATATTTTGAGAAATTCCCACCAGGCTGTTAAAGTGGCGTTTATATTAATAGTTTTGAAACAATCCTGTTTTTTAACTGTTTGGCTAATAAATGGTAGCTCAGACAGGTTGATCTTTCCACATAACGTCTGTTCCAAGTCTAACCATGAGTTGGTTTCTGGATTTTTTTTAACCATTTTCAGATGTATTGTAATCTATTTGCAAGAAAGTATTTGTGGAAATTAGGTAATTCTAATCCTCCACAGCTTTTTGCAGATTTTAAAGTTTTTAGACTAATTCTTGCAGGTTTATTGTTCCATAGAAAGCTTGATATGGATGAGTCTAATGTTTTGAACCATTTTAATGGCGGTTGTGTGGGAATCATTGAGAAGAAATAATTAACTTTGGGTACGATTTTCATTTTAACCATGGCTACCTTGCCCATAAGGGACAGAGGCAGGTTGGTCCAGCGTGTTAGATCGTCCTGTATGCTTTTCAGTAGTGGGGTGTGGTTTAGCTGCACCAGTTCTGAAAGTTTGGGGGAAAAGTAGATACCCAGATATTTGATATTTCCTGTTTTAACTGGAATTTTGAGTCTTTGTTCCATATTCCTGTTGAGTGGTAATAAAACAGACTTATTCCAATTAATGGAATAGTCTGATATGGAGGAGAATTCGTTAATGATCATTGCTGTTTCATTTACAGAATGTAAATTCCTTAAAACAGTAATATGTCATCTGCATAAAGACTAATTTTATGATGGCTGTGTTTGGTTTTTATTCCTATAATGCTCTCATTCTGTCTTATTGCTGCAGCTAAAGGCTCAATGAATATAGCAAAAAGAGAAGGAGAGAGTGGGCAACCCTGTCTGGTTCCTCTTCCAAGAAAAAACCTGTTGGAAGTCTGTTTATTAGTTCTAACTGATGCATTGGGGTTGTGATATAATATTTTGATCCAATTGATGAATGCTTCTCCAAAACCAAATTTATGGAGGGCAGCAACAAGGAACTTCCAATTTACTCTGTCAAAAGCTTTTTCAGCATCCAGCGATAGTACCGTCATTTCCTGGTTTTCAATGGTGGCTAAGTCTATTATATTAACTAGTCTACGGACATTATCATCCGAGTGTCTACCTTTGATGAATCCAGTTTGGTCGAAGTGAATTATGTGAGGAGTGATTTTTTCTATTCTCTGTGCTAGTGCTTTGCAGATAATTTTTACATCTGCATTAATTAAAGAAATAGGGCGATAGCTTGAAGGACTAGTGGGATCTTTGTCTGGTTTTAGAAGAAGAATTATGTTGGCTGAGTTCATGTTAGGTGGCATTGATTGGCTCTCATTAATAGATGTGACCGTTTTATAAAACGTTGGTGCCAGTTGTTCCCAGAATTCCTTATAAAACTCAGCAGGAAAGCCGTCAGGCCCTGGTGCTTTACCATTAGGCATAAGTAACAGAGCTGCATGAAGTTCAGACAACGAGAGCGGAGAGTCTAAGTTTGTGATTTGATCCTCATTTAACCTGGGTAGGTTTACATTATTAAGAAATGAGTCAATACTTTGCTCTGACAGATTGATCTGTGGTGTGTACAAGTTTTTATAAACGTTTTCAAATGCGTTATTAATTTTGACCAGGTCATGAGTGACATTTCCTGTTTGGTCCATAATAGAAGTGATTGTTGATTTTTCTCTATTAATTTTAAGCTGATTAGCCAGAAATTTGCCAGATTTATTAGAGTTTTCAAATCTTTCAAGTCGTATCCTTTGTATTTGAAATTGTGTTTGTTTATTAATGATGTCATTTAACTGCAGCTTTAAATTTTTCAGATCTCCCAGAATGTGTTCCTGTGCACAAGCAGCATAAGCAGTCTCCAGGGTTTTGATTCTATTTTCTAATTCTAATAAATCTTCTTTCTCTTTGCGTTTTCTGTGCGTTTATTAAGAAATGATTTTCCCTCTCATGACTGCCTTTGCTGTTTCCCAAAGAATGCACGGTGAGATGTCTGGAGTATTGTTGAAGTCTAAGAAGGTTGCCCACTCTTTTTTAAAGAATTCAAGAAATTCCTGGTCCTTTAACAGAGACGTATTAATCCTCCAGGTTGTAACTGAGGGTGTGGATATTTCCCTAGAAATATTTACAGAGACTGGCGCATGATCACTGATAATAATTGGATGGATATTGGAGCTTTGAATATTTTTTAAAAGAGAGTTACTGATTAATAAATAGTCTAAACGGGAGTATGAGTGGTGAACTGGAGAGAAAAAGGTGAACCCTTTAGCGCTTGGATGACATGAGCGCCACGCGTCGCAGAGACCCAGATCATTCATGTACTGCTTTAGAATACTTGCAGATTGCCATGTACGCTGGTTTGCTGCTGTGCTGAGTCTGTCAAGTTCAGGGTCCAAAACAAGGTTGACGTCTCCTCCTATAATGATTGTGGAGTCAGAGTGAACTGAGAGTGAGGTGAAGAATCTGTGAAAGAAGGAAGAGTCGTCAACATTAGGGCCGTAAACACTCCCTATACAAAAGTCCTTATTCTGAATGGATATATTAATGATTACAAATCTGACTTCTGGGTCAGTAACTGTATCCTTATGAGTAAAATTAAGATTTTTATTAATTAAAACAGCAACCCTCGTTGTTTGGAGTTGTAACTGGCAGAATATATAACTGGAAATTGTAAGCAGCACATAAGGTGATTCAAAGAATCCGATAAATGGGTCTCCTGCAGTAGAGCTATATCTGCTTTTAGACCACACAGGTGATTTAACACTTTCAATCTCTTCGGACTAGAGCCAAGTCCATGCACATTCCAGCTAACGATGTTAAGACTATGCCCATCTGCAGCGCAGATGATCTCAGCGTGGATCTGAAAGCCTTCAGCACAGCCAGGGGGTGATCTCCGGGTCCCGGAACAGCCGGCCGTCCACGTAAAGTTTGTCAACGGCCACAATCGCTCTCGAACCAGCAGCAAGATGTTTCCTCCTCAGCGGGAACAGGATCTTCCTTCTACGGAGGATTTCTGCCGGGAACTGGTCATTCACGCTGAAGTGTGTTCCTTTCAGTTCTCGGCCTCGGCCCTTCACCAGCTCCTTTTTTTGAAATGTTCGAATTTAGCAACTATAGGACGCGGGCGCTGGTGGTCGGACCTTCTTCCTCAGAGGCGGTGAACCCTGTGGAAAGAGATCTTCTGCACCTCCTCCTTGGGGAGCTTCAGGTGGGCTTCCAAAAAGGACTTCACCGTGGCCTCGGGGTCTTCTCCTGCCTCCTCTGGAACCCCAGAGATCACTAGATTGTCCCTCATGCTCCTTGACTGAAGATCCAGGAGGGTTTCCTTTATGGATCGGATCTCCTCGGAGAGACGGGCGGTGTCATTGCCCAGAGTCTTGACGGTCTCTCTGAGGGCCTGGTTCTCCGCTTCGAGCTCCCGCACCTGCTGCTGGCTGAATTCCAGAGACTCCCGCAGACCTTGAAATTCTCTATGGAGGATCTCCAGCAAATTGAGGCGGCAATCAAAGCTGGAGAGCTTTTTATCAATCGAATCCAGGATATCGCTCATGCCGCTGCCTGGAGAGGACGCAGCCCCTGGAGAGTCCTCAGGCCATACACGCTTGGAGGAGGGGGTGGTGGTGGTGGCGGTTTTGGGTTTCACCATGACGCAGGTATTATAACACTCGTCAATGAATTTCTCCAGGTCTTCCAGGCTGACAGAAGCTTAATACTCTTAACAGGTTATGTTAGTTTGCCGGAAATATTTTAATATGGCGGAAAAATGAAACAAGATCGAAAATGTTTGTTCAAATGCTTACGCGCCGCCAAGTTGACTCATCGCACTCGTCTCGCCGGGTCTCGCGATACTACAGCATCACGTCTCCTACGTTTGTTTCTGATATTAAATGTAGGTTCCAAGATAATCGATGAAATCCAGGCGACAAGTTTACGTTTGTTTCTGATTTAAATGTACTTGTTTTTTAAAATTCAAATTGGCTGCCTTTTTTTCCGAAGTCAAAGGAACTCCAGAAGTGTTTGTAGACTTACGCTAGTGACATGGGCGGGACATTTTGTGAAAGTTGCTCCAAAAACAGTTCATTTTCCCATATTATGTTTAAATGTGAAAATGTCGAAATCGCAGTATTTGGAAAAAAATGGTCGCCAAACCGTCGATCATGTTGCCATCCCGTAATGATTTTGAACGGCGTGCGCGTGGCGAATTCGCAACCGTTGCCATCTTAGCTAGCTCGCACATTTTTTATAGGAATGTCGTTAAGAGGAAATATGCGATTCCCTGGCCCATGCTGAACAAAACGATGTCACGCACGACAAGATCAATAAAGGAATGTGGGCGTGGTAAGCAAAAAACCATCGCAAAAAAATGTTTCGACTCGGCAAAAAAAAAAAAAAAAAATCTGGATTTTTTTTTTAAGAATCGGCCAATGAAACCCAGATAACTTTGTCCAGTTTTTAAATCATTACGTGTGGGTGACACGACCTATGGTTTGGCGGCCATTTTGTGCCAAAATCTGCCAAATCTGCCAATCTGGCAAAGGTCAACAGAACTTGGTGTTTGTAGCCTGGGGCTGGCAGCAAGTGTGTGCAATTTCCTGAAAATCGCTCAAAAAAAAGTGTCGTTTTCCCATATTGTGGAAAAATACACAAATCGCAAATTCTCAGGGTTTGCCACAAAATGGCTGCCAAGCCCTAGGTTTTTGGGCTATCCCCATCACGTGTGTTTTGGTTTCGTAACTGTATTTTGAAATATTTTTTTTCGGACCCTTAAGCAATTTTCGGCCCATACATTTTTTAAGGGATCGCACGCCGGGATCTCATTGTCTTGGGGGGGTGACATTGACTTTGTGGAAAATTAATTTTCAATTTATCCTAGGTGTGTACACATTTTGGGGACTTTTTAAGAATGCGGTGGGAGTCATATTTTTGCTAAAAGGTGCGGAAATCATTCCAACTGCAAAAACAATATGGTCCTTGTGGTCAGTGACTGCTGCTGCGGGCCATAATAATAATGTATAAGATTTATATTCGCTATGACTAGCTGCTAAATAAAACAACTCAGATGCCATTGAAGTGCAGACTTTCAGCCTGAATTCCGTGGGTTGAACAAAAAGATTGCATAAAAATGTGAAAAACAAAAGTATTTTTTAAAACAATCCCTTCATTTCATGAGCTTGTAAGAAATTGGACAATTGACTTCCATGCTATTGCATGGGCAGTTGTGGGCAATTCCCTTGTTATGTCATTATGAGTGAAGCAGATAAAAGGCCTGTAGTTCATTAGAGGATTCGTGCTGCATTTGGAAGATTTTGCTGTGATCAGAAAACATGCGGTCAAAGGAGCTCTCCATGCAGGTGAATGGAGCCATCATTAAGCTGAGAAAACAGGGGGGAAAAACATGCCAGCAATCGCTACAGTATTAGGAGTGGCAAAATCAACAGTGTGGTCCATCCTCAGAAAGAAAGAAAGCACTGGTGAAGTCAGCAACGCAAAAGACCTGGACGTCCATGGAAGACAACAGTGGTGGATGATGGCAGAATCATTTCCATGGTGAAGAGGAACCTGTTCACAACAGCCAACCAAGTGAACAACACTCTCCAGAAGGTAGGCTTATCAATATCCAAGTCTACCATCAAAAGAAGACTGCATGAAAGCAGATCCAGAGGGTACACTGCAAGATGCAGGCCACTCATAAGCCTCAAGAATAGGAAGGCTAAATTGGACTTTGCTAAAAAGCATCTAAAAAAGCCAGCACAGTTCTGGAAAAACATTCTTTGGACAGATGAAACCAAAATCAACCTCTACCAGAATGATGGCAAGAGAAAAGTATGGAGAAGGCGTGGAGAAGCTCCTGATCCAAAGCACACTACATCATCAGTAAAACACGGTGGAGGCAGTGTGATGGTCTGGGCCTGCATGGCTGCTAGTGGCACTGGGACACTAGTGTTTATTGATGACACGAAACAGGACAGAAGCAGCCCAATGAAATCTGAGATGTTCGGAGACAAACTGTCTGCACAGATCCAGGTGAATGCAGCCCTGTCTGCGCAGATCCAGGTGAATGCAGCCAAACTGATTGGACGGCTTTTTATAATACAGATGGACAATGACCCAAGACATACAGCCAAAGCAAAGTTTATTAAAGCAGGAGTTTATTAAAGCAAAGAAGTGGAATATTCTTGAATGACCAAGTCAGTCACCTGATCTTAACCCAATTGAGCAGCATTTCACTTGTTGAAAACTAAACTTTAGACAGAAAGGCCCACAAACAAACACCAAATGAAAACCGCTGCAGTAAAGGCCTGGCAGAGCATTCAGAAGGAGAAAACCCAGCATCTGGTGATGTCCATGAGTTCAAGACTTCAGGCTGTCATTGCTAACCAAGTCAACCAAATATTAGTAATGACCATTTGGTTTTCCCTTATTTCATTTGTCCAATTACTTAGGAGCCCATGAAATGAAAGGATTGTGTTTAAAATTGCAAAATTGTCAGCACGACGACCCTTCAGGGTAAATAGAAACTCCATGGAGGTTCATAGAAGTTTTTGAAACCATAGGAGCAACTGGAGGAGTCACCTGTGGGAGTGGGGAGAGGATCCCTCCTTCATGCGGACACCCCTGGAGTTTCTTCTTTTTTTCCGGAATCTGTTTTTTTTAGGGGTTTTTCCTTACTGCGAAGAAGGGTCTAAGGTTAGGGATGTCCAGTTTAGCTTAGTCAGTTTGTTAGTTCAATTTAGTATTTTCCTATTAAATTCTATTTATTTAGGATCCTTTTGATTTTATGTTTATCTTTTTCAATTACCGATACAAAGCCCATCGAGACGACTGTTGTGAATTTGGGCTATACAAATAAAATTAAATTGAATTGATCTGTATTTCCGGCTTGATTGTGACTGAAACATTTAATTCAGTCTTGCAACTATTTGTGCCAAGCTGAGATAGCACCTGTGCTCGAGTGAGTGTTTATGTTCTTCTGGGGTGGATAATGTAATGTAAAAGGAAGGAAAGGAAGGAGGGAGAGTGCCCAGTGATCCCCACACCAAGACCCCTGCAGCAGCGGCAGCCAGGACCCCCCAAAACCCACACGGTAGCAGGTAGAGAAGAACTGCCTGCCGGTCGATCACACCCGCCACCCAGGCCAGGGCCAGCTGCTTCCACCACACAGATTGGGATGTATTCAGAAAGCAGAGCACGGTCAACCGTGGGACTCTGGATACCTCCACTGTTTTTTGGATTACATCTGTTTCTGCGTGATAAAGTAATAAACTGGAGACAGTCGGTTTCCAAATTTAACAACCTTGGATGAAATACAGTGTGCAACAACTGATTCGAACGAGAAACTGAGCACTCAAAGCTGGGGATGAGGAAGCATACAGCAAAGCCAGGATTACTTAAAGGAAATGCATCAACACTGCAAAACAGCAATACAAAAGGCGCATTGAAGCCAGCTTTGACTCCACCACAAACCCCAGACAGGTCTGGGAGGGCATAAGGGCAATCACGGACTATTAGAGGAAATCACCACCACCCCCAGTGGACTCCCCTACACTGGCTGAGGACTTAACCCCCCCCCCACCTCTTCTATGCCCGTTTTGACAGAGAAAATACAGATCATATTCTGCCCCCCTCTCCATCCTACCGACACCCCAGTCCTGAGCACACACGAGGTGAGGTGTGTTTTGCAAAACATCAACTAGTCACTCTCCACAGCATGGGTCACCACCAGCTTCAAATCTGCCACAATAATCCCCATCCTAAGCAATCGAAGGTCACTTGTCTAAATGACTACAGACCTGTGGAACTCACTTCCATCCCTGCAGATTGCCTAGAAAAACTGGTCATCTAACACATCAAAGCTGAAATACCACCAACACTTGACACATATCAATTTGCTTACGAAAAGAACAGGTCAACTGAGGATCCCATCGCCATTGTTCTCCATAGGTTACTGGAGAATAAGAACACCTATGCACTGCTTCTTTTTGTGGACTACAGCTCAGCTTTTACTGTTATTCGGCCATTCAAGCTTCGAGCCAAACAACACCACCTTAGACCCAACACTGCACTGTGCAACTGGACTACAGATTTCTTAACCAACCGCAAACAGAGTGTTAGAGCGGGAAAGTACACTTCATCCATTGTTTTAATCAATACAGGACCCCCCCAAGGGTATGTGCTGAGCCCTCTATTTTACTCTCTGTTCACTCGTGACTGCTGCTCATCATCTTCATCCAACCTCATCGTTAAATTTGCTGACGACACCACAGTGCTTGGACTCATCAACGACAATAATGAAACAGACTCCAGGGTTAGAAGTGCAACAGTTGGCATCATGGTGCAACAATAACCACCTCATACTAAACATCACAAAGACCAAGGAAATTATTGTTGACTTCTGGAGATGCTGGAGATGCAGTAAACACCATCAGCTGCTTTCCATTGGCACAGAAAAGGTGGAGAGGGTGACTAGGCGGGCGGGAAGGCTGTGACACACCATCTCTTTCAAATGCTGCCCTCAGGGTGAAGGTACAGGTCCATCGAGGCTAGAACAACCAGACTGCTGAAGCTATTGCCCCCTTTCTTTTATCAATGTAGACATAAAAATTATTTGCAAAGCACTAGCACAGAGAATAGAAAAAAAACACACCCCAGAAAAAGAATAAAGAGGGGAAAAAAACAGGAAGGAATAAACACAACTAAACAACAACAGAAACACGAGAGGAAAGAGAAGTAAACAGCATAGACGAGATGGTGGTGTGGATTGTTGATGATTTTCCATTCTTTTTAATAAGTTTGGCCGGTGTCTTCAGCACAGCACGGATGTCAGGTCTTCAGCACAGCCAGGGTGATCTTCAAAAGATCAGTCCATCAATGCACAATTTGTCCACGGCGACCACAGCTCGGGACCCGATGGTGAGGTGTTTCCTCCTCAGCGGAAAAAGGATCTTTCTTAGCTTATCTGGGAGTGTGGGTGTTTATAGGAATGTTTGACCATTCTTCCAAAAGCTCATTGGTGAGGTCACACGCTGATGTTGGTCGAGAAGGTCTGGCTCTCAGTCTTCGCTATAGTTAGGGATGGGTATCGTTAAGGTTTTAACGATACTACTACTCTTATCGATACTGCTTATCGATCCGGTACTCTTATGGGTACTCTTATCAATACTTTTTGAGGACGAAAANGTTTACTGGTTGTTAATCATTATGGTAAGGTTGAAATGTAAAAAAAAAAAAAAAAAAGGGCGGAGCCTGTCCACACACACACTCAAATGTTATAAACACACCTGCTAGTTGCAAAAATGTCCACCTGTCGACATGTACACAAAAAAAAAAAAAAAAAAAAAAAAAAAAAAAAAAAAAAACCAACTAGTGTGAAATATTTCAGTCATTCAGTCATGCAAACTGTTAGTGCAAAGGTGAGCTAACACCTGTGCTCAGGTGAGTGTTTATGTTCTTCTAAAATGGATGGTGGAACGTGAAAAGAAGGAGGGAGAGTGCCCAGCCATCCCCACCCCAAGACCCCCACCGCAGCAGCAGCGGCAGCCGGAATCCCCCCAACGCCACACGGGAACCGGCAGGTAACAACCGCCGCCCGGGCGACCAAGCCCGCCACCCAGGCCAGGGCCAGCAGGACCGCCGCAAGGCCCCCAGAGCCAGAGAGCAGGGAAGCACGGAGGGAGAGAGAGCGCCGCCCCAGCCCAACCAGGAGAGCAGCCCCCCCGCCGCGCCGGGAGAACCCAACGCAGGGCCCCACCGGAGAAGGCCCGCCGCCCCCGCCCAAGAGGGGGGAACCCCGGGGAAAAAAAAGAGGGCCCACAAGGGGTGTTGTAAATATGGCCCGACCAGGCTCGGCCACAGTTGGAAGTTTGGCGGGGCCCAGCGCTCAGGAGCAAGGACCAGAACCCACCCCCCAGGGACGCGAACACTCCCGGCTCAGATGTAATGTGAACCCCCCCGCCGCGCGGAGAGAGCACCGCCGGGCCCAGGAAGCCGGCACCCCGGGGACACGGCCGCCGTTGCAAAAGGGCCCGTACCCCCCACCAGGGAAGAGGTAGGGGACAGATGGTCCTAGGTCCCACCTTCCTTGCAAAATGTGTGTGCGTGTATGTGTGTTTGAGAGAGTGTGTGTGTGCATGTGTGTGTGTTTATGTTGGGATGTATATATTGAGAGGGGAGGGGTGTATGTACTAAGGGGGGGTGCAGTTAAAATTGGCGGGTAGGGCACTAAGGGGACATCTCCTGATTACTCACAGTGACGTCCCCTCACCCTCCCC
>JAUDJI010000795.1:0-12552 GCA_037389245.1 Oryzias sinensis | reverse complement strand
GCATCAAATTCACGTCAGTCGCCTCTCTTTAGACGCACATCAAAGTTTCTGCTCAACGTCCAAAAATGTGTTTAGAAACTAGACGCCCCTGATGAGTGTGGGAGGAGCTACTGTCAAAGTTTTATAGCCTCATCGCTGCATGAGAGCATTGACTGTAAATTCAAATCAAACTTTATTTGTAAAACAGTTTTTATGCTCATGCAAAACAAAGTTCTTTACATAGTAAAAACATTTTTTCAATCAAAAACCAAAATCAAAAACAAAACCTTCACACATAAAGCATTATAGCCTATATTATTCCTGACATTTTTGTGCAGTCACACTATGAATGAGTTGCAGGGGCTTCAAGGTTTAAATAATGTAAATTCTGAGTTAAATCTAACTCAATTTATAGTATTTATTTTTAGAGGTTATGGACAAAACTGTACCCCTGGAATTAAATAAGGTCATCCTGAGTCTTCTCTGATCACATAGTAGAAATACTAACCACCACACCACCAACTTATTTCCATTGTTTTTGATTGTATTGTTTTTTTTGACATTTTTATGTTTTTCATTACATTTACATGAACGAATGAAATTGTTTATTGTGTTTTTATTTATACATTCATTGTAATCATATCTTTCTTTATTTAAAATAAAAATAAAGTGAAATTATAGTCAGAATACACTGTTTTCTATAATGCAGATCATGATCACACAGATCACATTTTGATTACAGATAATTTATAATACAATAAGAATACTTTCTAAGACAAAAAATGTCAAAAGAAAAACATGGTGGAAAGAAAAAAATGAGGATAAGATGTTACCCAAAAATAAACTTAACTTAACATTTCAGAAACATATAAATTAGAAAATGAGAATCCTTTTTCAATTAAGTTTTCTGTGTTAAATTCAGTGATTTAATTGGGGTGAGATTTCTTCTACCCAATTCTTTTTCGAGCACTTTATCACTTTTCTATTCATAATGCTTTTTAAACATTTTTACTTTGTTTTTTAAAATAAACGGTATCGATTGAATGATTATCAACTGTTAAATATGCGTTTCCTCACAGAACAAAGCTTAAAATGCAATTCCATTTGTATGTTATCATAGAGCGCCCTCTATTGATGGTACCGATTATTGTGTCTCTGCTCTGCATGTTTTTGAACTAAGTTTTGCTTTTTCCAGTCACTAGCTGCGGTTACATGTGCAAAATGTCTTTGATCAGATCAAAGATTGGATTAAAATTGAACTGTGTATATGGTCCCAGAAAAACTATCCGGTTATAACAAATGTTTATGTGCGGCACAGTTTCGGTCTGAATAAAATAATTTGGAGGTGCATAGTCTATCTAAAATACCGGAAACGCCCGTAAAGGAAGAAATACCGAGTTCCGTGTTAAACAAACAAAGCTGCAGCATAGAGCGAGATGATCTTCTAAACATGCTGTTATTATTTTTATGATCATTATTGAGTGCCAGTTCACTTATAATTTCTAAATATGTGCAGCCAGTGTTTTTTTCTTGGCTGCACGGAGCTGGAGAAAGGGTTAGTATTAGGCTAATATGTGCCAACAACATTTAGCCGTGGATGAACTTAAAATCTCAGTGCGGTTGTAATGGTTGCCACTACAGCTCAGTTTCAGCACATGTCGTGAAAATTGGAAACTTGTTTGTTTATTCAACAGTTCTATTTCAATGAAACTTTGTGATCATATGTAGTATTTGTCGTCACCCCATTGGTTGAACCGGACCAGCTGATAGGTGACAGCCAGGTAACAGGGCGCCATATCTTTTTTTTTTTTTTTGACAAGACGCGGGAGCGCGGTAAGTGGAGATACACATCTGACAGGACCAGAAGGGCGGTGTAGCAAGGGCTCTCGCATATGGATTGTCTTTCCCAGCTCGGATTATTTTCATCAGAACTTTTGACGGACTATACTTCCCATAGAGCTCAGATCGTCCAATGCGAGGATCAGCGGTGGCTTCATTGACGGGTGGGGTGCATTCCAGCGAGTGAGGCGGAGCGGCCTCCCACCAAACGCGTGAGACTGTCAAACACTCATTTTCTTTCAGAACATTTTCTTTATTTGCAAGCAAGACTGCAGGACTTGGATTTGAACTGTGGTTTTTAAATACATTGTGGATTTTGGGAAGTCAAGTATTTGGTGTTTGAGTGTTGGGCGAAGTGTTTGACCCATGTAAGTTTATGATTTGTCACACTCACACAATACAAGGCTGCTCAAACAAACAGTTATATAAGGTTTTTTTGTTAATATTAGAGGGCAGATTGTCTTGATATTTAACGCCCTAGCCATAAAACGGCGTTGTAACGTTCCCCTCGCTGAGTGGAGGGTGAATTGTTTCACGGTGAATGCTGCAATGTGAATCTTGGCTGCACATAAATATGTGGGAATAACATCAGCCTTTATTTTCTCTGGACACGATTGGAAACACGAATTCACATGATTGTTTACACTGTTTCTCAGGATTTGAGCAGAGTGGCATTTCTGCATTCAAAAGCCAGCTCACACACCGTTCCAGAGCCAATCCTCTGCTTGGAAACACAGTTCTCCTGTTCATGCTCCAAAGCTCCAAAGCCTTCTCTGGAGTGCCACACCATCTATGCATGACATAAAACCACCCCAGTAGTGACCCAAAATCAGAATAAACTGTTTATATGCACCAGGATCGGATCAACAATATAACCCACCTATCTCAACCGGAAAGACATTTTGATTGAAATGAGCCAGATCAGGGCAGAGTATTCCAAACAGTGTATTCTTTGAGTTCAGAATCAAATCTGTTTTTTTGGACTGTTTATCCTGTTGTTAAAAAAGGTTTCAACATGTACTTTGGATAACTGTTCACTTCCTGTTTGTACAGTTATTCCTGTTTGTATTGTTGGAGCCAAATTCACTTTTTACATTTAATAGTTATTAAGTTAAAATAATCCCTGTTAGAGCTTCCAATTAAATAACTCCATGTTACAGAGATGCAGTTAGCGAGACTGCATTGTTAGATTGAAGCCTGAGAAAGTTGGAAGCGACATAGTTGTTACTGCAATTTTAAGTTTTGTAATAAAAATTTTGAAGGAAGAACATATCTCAATCGTTTCAAAAACAGTTGCTGGCTAGGTTCAGGAGAAAGTCGCACAGAGTGCCCCTAACTTTAGACACAAATCATGCTCAGAAGACGTCCGGAGGATGTGATTTGCCTTCTGCGGGACATGAGACGGACAGAAAATAATCCACAGACACCCTTCATGAGACTGTCCTGCTCTCCGTGTTCCACAGATGAAGGTATTTTACTCTTTTTTTCTGTGAGTAAGAAGAAGATATAAAAAGGATTTCTGATGCTCAAAGAAAAGTAACAAGTAAAAAAGAATGATGTTTAACCGACTTGTGCTATAAATAGCAACGTGAATTTCCCACAAATAAGTGAAGGTACTGTACAGCAGTGGCTCATGCGGTTGAGCAGGTCGTCCAATGATCGAAGGGTCAGCGGTTCGATCCCCGCTCCCCCCAGCCAACTGTCCCTGTGTCCTTGGGCAAGACACTTCACCCTCCTTGCCTCCATTGTGGCTCCACTGGTGTGTGAATGTGCATGAATGATCCCGGTGATAGTCAGAGGGGCCGTAGGCGCGAACTGGCAGCCACGCCTCTGTCAGTCTGCCCCAGGGCAGCTGAGGCTACAACCGTAGCTTACCGTCACCAAGTATGAATGAGGAGTGAATGAATAATGGACACACTGTAAGTGCTTTGAGTGTCTTGAAAAGCGCAGATAAATCCAATCCATTATTATTAACTTTAAATCAATCAATGTGGACTTTGGCGCTTTTGGAGAAACTGTTTGGATGTGGTTATAGAAAGAAGAGAAGAGAGAGGCTTCTAAATAACGCACTGTTTGTGCTTTAACTTTGCAACGTGTTGATGGCTGATGAGGAGGAACACACGAGTGGGGAAGATTGTCTCCTGCCAGACAAACCTCTTTTTATGGACACTTGTGTTGATTTCTTTGGTTTAATGTTAAGATGGGCCGGGCTACGTTCAAAAGATATGGTATTATGGTGGTGGAAACAATACCAGACACTGGTGGGATGGTGAGAAGGCTAAGGATAAAGACCAACACCAGTTTGCTAGAAAGGCTTGTGAAGGCTTGTCTGCTGGAAGAAGCCGTATCTGAAGAGTGAAGACAAAGGAAAGAAGATGTGTATTATGAAAATTTGAAGTATTTGGCTCTATATGTTTTAATTTGTAATTGCTTAGTCATCCCGCTAACCAATTAGGGGCTGGATTATTTTGGACCCAAATTCACAGTTTATATTTAATAGTTATTATTTGGGGCCAAATGCAATGTTTTTCATTTAATAGTTAATTTAAATAATCATTGTTTGAACTTCCAATTAAATAACGCTACGTCACAGAGATGATGTTAGCGAGACTCATTGTTCTTTGAAGCTTGAGAAAGTTAGAAGCGATATAGTTTTTTGACTGTGTGTTCTTGTAATTTTTCTTTTTGGGAATAAAAAGTTGATGAAGAACTTGCATTTCAAATAACAGTTGCTGGACAGATTTCAAACGGTGGTACAAGTGAAATGACACGCAGAGAGAGTGCCACTACAGTTTGTAAAAACACAGATAGTAACAGGGATTCAGAGCAGTTGTCACATTTAGGCCAGCAGGAGGAAATCCAAATGCAAGGAAGAACCAGAAACCACATTGAAGAAAAGTTCCAAGGTTTTACTTACAAGGATAAACTTTGGCGCGTGTTTCACCTTCGTGTTTTGGCAAAATGTTTTGGTGCGTGTGTCAACTAGCGCAGATCACTTGATTGATGACGTATTACGCGCCAAATGCATTGTTTGGTCGAACCACGCTTCAGGGGCCGGTTTCAGAAAGGAGGTTAAGTGTAAACTCTGAGTGCGTTAACCCTGAATTCAGGGAAACCCTGGGTTTTCCGTTTCAGAATCGGAGGTTTGTTAAACCAGAGAAAGCAGAGTAAGTCAAACCCGTTTCTGAAAGAGAGGTAACTTATACTCGGAGTCAGTGTCCATGGTTACTTATGCTGTGAACCTAACCTGGTCGGGAGCAGGTTTTATCCTCTAAACTCAAGGTTTCTGCCGGTCCCCTCCCCTTTTTAAAGACGAAGCGATATTTTTCACTTTAACCTTCATTGCCCAAATTTCCGTCACACAGAGACGGTCTAAGTGACAAGAATGGCTTGTCCTTTTTTGGAGGACCCAATAGACGAGGAGGCTGCATTCATTCGTAGAGAATTACATTTACGTCGTGCGAGGATTTTGAGACCTAGACTCGATTTTTTGTCATTTCCCCATACGTTTTTGTTTGAGCGTTACCGTTTTTCGTTGCAGTCAATTACATATATACAATGAAAACAACATTAGATGTTGCTATGTAGATGTTTCATATGTCAAATATTGTCAACAAAGCCTACATCCATGACATCCTCACATTTGACCTGATTGAATTATGTTTTTATACTTCATTTTTAGCTGCTGCCATGTTCTTTTAATTCCTGCAGGATTGCATCTACATGAAAATGAAATCAGGGACATTGAATTAGATTAATGTAACAATTACTTTTTGGAAACACAATTTGCTAGTACTGCTTACTTTCTTAATCCCATATAAACCTATACCACTTGATCAATACAAGGGTAGTGTTGCATATTTTATAACAATGATTTAAATGCAAACTTATGCATTAACTTGAGCAGCTATGTTTTCCCACGCTAACCGTCTCTGTTTTTGTGAAGAATAGTTAGAAACTGCCTTTAACTTTTATTACACTAATGGTTTAAACTTAATTCACTGAGCATGTATTGTCATCTCAAAATTATATTACATTTGAAGAAAGCACAGCCAAACTATTGTTCTAACAGTTTATTCTCATCCTCCCTCTTTTTCTGTGACTGTGATCTGCTGAGCAGGCCTCAGACTTGTCTTCACTTTAGCCTTGGAGCTTCTCTCCAGCAGTAACCTGTGGGCGTGATTTTCACACGAGGTCCATCGGACGATCTTCTGAATATGCAAATGCAGGGTTTTTATACCAGGCCCATCCCTGAGCTCGTTGGTTCGGACTTTGAATGCACCATGCTCATCTGTCTGTCCCCTTCGTGTTTGTGCGAAGTAAAACCTCCACAAAAGCTAAGTTTTGTCTCTGAGTCATTATTCATTATTTCTGTGTGCAAGAAACTGACGGGGTTACGAACTAAAATTTAATACAGTCCTTTCTAGAGAATCCAGTTTCTTCACATTTGGTCCTTCGAGCTGGCCGACGTGTGCCCTGGACATCGCTGGAACCCCTGGGGGGGTTGTCCGAAAACCGCGTGCAGTCTGAGACCACGGTCTCAGCATTGACCCATCCGACTTCAGGATTGGTGACCCTGCCCCTGGATCCAGCGGTGCCCTCGGCGGCGTCGGACCCTCATCAAATAACAAGGTTCATTGCTCGAAGTGGGTATGCCGCACAGAAAGTCTGTCCTCTCTTTACTTGTTAGGGTCTTATGTTGACTGTGTCTGGGTCCTTGTGTGTGCGCGCCTCATCTCTCGGGGAGGAATAGAGACAAGGCTGCAGTCAGGGTGCTGCACGTGCACGTTGAATACAGGAGTGCTAGCAGCCAGACCGCTGCGGGTGCATGTGTCCTCCTTTGCAGGAGGAGAAAAAGTGTGCAGCTTATGGAAGCTGTGTTCACCTTACCCCACGCGGTGGGAGGTTATATTAACGACACGCGGTGTCGTCGGACTAGTAAGACAATAAATACGCTCGCGGAGAGGCCCACGCGGTGGGTGATAAGGTTATATTAACGACACGCGTTGTCGTTGGAATAGTAAAGAATAAATACGCTCGCGGAGCGGTGTACCCATGCGGTGGGACATGAAGTTATTTTGACACGCGATGTCATTTGTTTGACCCCTCGCGGAGGGAGAGAGAATAAACCAGCTCTCGGAGCTGTGGACGAATTACCCACGCGGTGGGAAGAAGTTGTTTTGACACGCGGTGTCGTTGGTTCGAACCCGCGCGGAGGGTGTGTGTGAAAACAGTGAAACGGAGCTTCGCGGAAGCCGTCTGTGTGTACAAGCCTGTGTCTGAGTGTGCTTTCCTCGACAGCTTCTGTGGTGTGTGCTCGCTTTGATTAATGCCTCATTTTAAGACTCAATAGTGACTCAGTTGACAAATAATTAGGTTTCTTTTCTGATTCTCCAAGCTTTTTCTGCTGATTAGATTCAGCGCTGGAGAATCCATAAAACGGGTTACATGGTTGGGAACTCTGGTTTATGATTGAAATTGAGAAGCTGGTTCTCAGGACAGCCACCGCAAAGACTATCTTTGTAGAAGCTTGACGTGGTCACTGAATTCCTGAGAGCGTTTGTGGCTGATCGTCGATCAAAAACCTCAAAAAGTTGGGTGGGGCTCATTCACAAAATCTCACTAAAAAGAAAGACGGCACATTGCTCAGGTTCAGAAAGCTTTTCATAAAGTTTGGAAGTATGTGGAAAGTCAGGATCAGACATAAATCAAGTATTTGGATAAATGGGTTAAAGATTATGGATTTCATGGAAAGTTAAGCAGATCAGAGTGCAGGACAGAGTAGAAGGAGGGGGAGCAGCTTCACAGATCAGAGTGCGCGTGCCCGAGCCTGCAGACATGCTTATGAGGACTCGTAGAAAGGAGGGGTGATTTCTCCGTTGTGATTCTCCTGCTCTAGGAAAAAAAATAGGACGTGTTTTAGTGTGTATTAGTGTGTATTTTAGTGTTTAGGACATGGACTAAGGTAGATGTTCAGAAAAGCTATAGAAAGTATCATTTCTTACAAAGCAGACTTGGATCAGTTTGTGCAGGACACACCTCCCTCTTGAATTAACATGCCGATTTCCCTTTTTTAAGTTCACTTTCCCCTGCTCATAAAAAGTTTGATTGCAGCCTTCTGACCCCACTTCTCAGGTCCCTGCATTTCTGCTTGTAAATCAGGATTGACCCCTTAAAAGCATTCCTGAGGGTCTCTGGTTCACTAACTCGCCTTAGATTTTATTTTTTTTTTTAATGGGCATGTCTGCTAATCTCTTGAAGTTTCAACTCTCAGGGCAATAAGTGTGGTAAAACTAAACTCCAGCTGGTCCAAGCACAGGTTAAATTTTTTTGGGACATTTTGTTTCTGTTTCTAGCAAAATTATTTCTCTCCCCGGACCTCACCACCTTATCTGATCAGCCCCCCAACTTTACTCACTTGCTGTAAGCTGCAACTGCTTGCGCCGCTGATAGTTGAAAAAATGTCAACTGTGATTCTCTTGTGTGAATTCTCCAGAATCACATGCAGTATGCTCCACTCCCTTCCGTTCAAATTTTCCCATTAGTCAATGTGCCTGTTTTTACCGTTTTACTGTGTCCGTGTATGATTTATTTATTTAGGACCTAGCGCTCATGGTGCTGTTAAAATGAGACGCAGTTCTTGTCTGTTTCTCTTTCAATGTGTTTTTTTTTCACAATTTTTATTTATTTATTTATTTTATTTTTTTCCTGATTTTTTTTCTACTCTCATGCCTGGCTCTACTGACACCATTGATGATTTACATGATTGTTTGAAGAAAGCTGTGAGAACAAAGGAACACATTGAGTCTGTCTCCAGCTCTCTCCTCCCCACAGACTCTGCATCCCGACCAGAAGGCCTCTGTCGGTGACCTGCTTTACCCTGAAGACCATTTAACGGACTGATTGGTCACAACCGAGGTGGACAGGACCCTTCAAGGTTCTCCTCACCATGCCAACTGCAGTACACATTGCTGACTGACCCTCCTGGATTCACGTAAGCCACTGTAAATTGCTGAGAGCCTACGAGACTGACATTTTGAGACACATCCCTGGTTGAAGTCCAACTACAAAGTGTGGCACTACTCCTGGCGAGGGGGGCTCCCTGGTGTGTTTCCTCTAGCGCTCCTCTCTTCCAGCTACAGTGAGCTTCGAACCAGCTAACATGGGTCCAGCTGTTCCTCGTGGTTTCATCTTGTACTTTTATTCCCTCTTCCTCTGGAGATCTCACTCACATCATCAGTGAGGTCAAGGCCCTTAAATCACAAATTTCTTCTCAGATGACTGATGCCTACTGGTCTGGGTCCCCACTTTATTGGTTTACCTCTGGTGGAGTGTACTGATAAAACTAGTCACTCCGGTCCTCTGTGTATTGTTTTTCTTTTTTCTTTTCGTCACCTGTTTGATTCCATGTGTCAAATGAATGATCGCCAAGATGCTGTCAGGCCGACTCTATCAGCATTATGCCTACAATTAACCTAATTCGCATCCGCTCATGGTTGAAACTGGTCTTTACAGATTTATTTTATTGTTTTTCTTTGTTTGATTTGATTTTTTTTATTTTCTTTATTTCTCAATTTGTTTCTTTTTCTATGTAAATTTAATTAATGAAATTGTGCCGAGATCTGGACTGGTGATGCATGCGTATCCTTAGTGATGGCTGCTGAGGGGCACAGAGTCGTTGATGAGTTTTGCCCTCCCTGACTGCTCACTGAATGTTTCACAAAGATGGTATAAGTTTAGCCCTGGAGGTTTTCGCATCAACACTCATGTATCACCTACCACCTCTGATATGCTCATTTATTCACGTTGATTTTAATGTTCTTGTGTATTTACCTGTACCTATACACTTTTGTTTTCGATGCAGAGCCAATATGCTGCCTATACTGAAAATCTTTGTGAAATGGTATTTGGTTGATGATGACAGGAGTTCTGCTGACTTTCCATATATAATTTTGATATGATAAACTGGGGGGTATGTGAAGAATAGTTAGAAACTGCCTTTAACTTTTATTACACTAATGGTTTAAACTTAATTCACTGAGCATGTATTGTCATCTCAAAATTATATTACATTTGAAGAAAGCACAGCCAAACTATTGTTCTAACAGTTTATTCTCATCCTCCCTCTTTTTCTGTGACTGTGATCTGCTTAGCAGGCCTCAGAATTATCTTCACTTTAGCCTTGGAGCTTCTCTCCAGCAGTAACCTGTGGGCGTGATTTTCACACGAGGTCCATCGGACGATCTTCTGAATATGCAAATGCAGGGTTTTTATACCAAGCCCATCCCTGAGCTCGTTGGTTCGGACTTTGAATGTACCATGTTCATCTGTCTGTCCCCCTTCGTGTTTGTGCGAAGTAAAACCTCCACAAAAGATAAGTAACTGTCTCTGAGTCGTTATTCATTTATTTCTGTGTGCAAGGAACTGACTGGGTACGAACCTTAAATTTAATACAGTCCTTTCTAGAGAATCCAGTTTCTTCACAGTTTTGCAGATGTAGCGGTGTTGCTTTTCTTCTGTAATATGTGCTCATTTTCACTGTAACTCTGCAGCAGCACGTCAAGTTCAGCTGGCGAAAAATACGCAGACCTCTTTTTTTCCACAGTTGCCATGGTGACTCGTAATATCTGCGCTCCATTGATAATGGCTTTTCATAGTCGCGGTGCGCACGCTTACCTCTGAATCAGTCCACTCAGAGTTGATTGACCTAACTCCGATCAGCTTCTCTGAAACAGAAAACTCAGAGTTGTTAATCTCTCGATTGACCAACTCAGAGTTCAAGTTTAACCTCAGAGTTGGTTGAACCTCCTTTCTGAAACAGGCCCCAGATCTCACTTGTGTTTTGAATAGTTGGGCGCGCTATTCTCTGTAAATACAAATGAGTCCCGAACGTTTCCCGACCAGTTCTATTGTTTCCCCTGTATTGGAATCAGCATCAGTTCACTGCACTTTATAATATGACTCCTGGTAAAAAACGTACTGTGGCTCAGGATCGTTTCAACTCGATTTCTCCTAATAAAACAATACACTATGAACAAAGTGTATAAAAAAATACTTCAATAAATCTGTAATGGCAAGCCAACTTTGTATCAGTAGAGACAGCTCAGTGGAATAGTCAGTAGGGTTTGCATGTTGAGATCGTGAGTTCAAGACCAGGTTTTACAATGCACCTCTCACAGAAGACGTCACATGTTGGGTTGTTTTCCGTTATTTTTTTTTTAATCATCATTAACAACATTGTTTTGTTTTACATTTTTTCATCATCATTTCCACACTGAAATGTTACAAGGAGCTTATTTGAAACATATGTCGATGTACGTCCAGTCCGCCACCAGATGCCGCTGTTCTGTGTGGTTTCAAAGCCCTGAATGGTTGGTTCATTTTTCCGGCACAATTACATGAACCTCAAGGGAAGCTTCATGGGGATTCTATTCCCATCCCTAGATAAACTTATGTAACATGGAATCAGGTGAATGAAAACCACACAATACAAGCAAAAACTAAGGGCTCAGAGAATTCCGTAACCCTTGTGCTATCCTAGGCACTTAAACATTGGGAGTTGGGTCATCTAGACCCACTAGACAGTGTGTTGAACCTTTTTTCTTCAATGATTTGTGATCTTCACTGGTGTCCATGGATTACATGAAATCTTTCCACCTTTATCCACCTTTGTCATGGTAGGAAGAACACGTCAATGTAAGGGTGGGATCATTTAAGATAGCACAAAATGCAGTCATGGCTGATTAACAAAGTGCAGCAGCTGTGACTGCTTCAGGTATCACCAGGAGAAGGGGCGGAGTCACAGCCAGCCTGCACAGAAACCAGAGAAAGAAAGAATGAGCAACAACATAAAGCCAAACCAGTGAATCATCACAGCAGTGTTCTGCCAATCTCTGGACCTAAGAGGTTTGCAGGTGATTTGGTACCAGACCAACCAAAAAGATTAAATTAAAATGTAGTCTGTAAGAAGGGTCTACAATTGTTTTTGTTGTTGTTGTTTTTTTAAAGAATGGCTTGTTCCATCAGTCTGTGTTTCTGCAGACATCATAAGACTCTCCTTTCAGATAAATGTGTTGCAGATGCAGCTGAATCATGTCTGTGTGGTCCAAATAGAACCACAGCTGTAAGCAGACTCAGAGTGGAACCTTTCTTCATTCTTACTGAGTCTTGAGGACTGTCTTAGAGTTTCAAAGCTCTTTCAAATTCTTGAGGATGAGTTTACTTCCATGTACATAGTGCTGTTTTGTCTTGGGTGGAGCCACACTTATCCTCCTCTCCGTCAATTAAATACCTAAAAGGTTTAATTCTTCCAAAGAAGCTCTGTCTCTGATCTTTACTGCTTCATTTCTCTGTTGACTTTGTCTTCAGTTCTTTCCTTTTTCATCCGTCCATTCAGTGTGTGATGCCATCTAGTGGATGTTGTGGAGTATTATGTTGTTGCAGCTTTTTGTACAGAGTTTTGTTGTTTCCTGTCACTGTGGGCCTCACAGCACAGTAGTACACAGCAGAGTCTGTCACTGCAGCAGAGGAGATCTGCAGATCCATTTGTCTTTGGTCGTCACTAACTTTGAAGGAAAATCCAGGAACTGGCTGGGAAATTGGTGTTCCTGTTCCAAAGTGAGAGATCAAGAACTCTGGAGGTTTTCCAGGAAATTGTCGATACCAGAAGAAATAATCTCCTCCTGTTGCAGTATTTTTATATTTGTAGGACAGAGTGACAGAAGTTCCTTCCAA
>JAUDJI010000794.1:0-12554 GCA_037389245.1 Oryzias sinensis | reverse complement strand
AGTTTGCTAGCTTGTGTCTGTGAGTGTATGTGTGCATGTTTCCAAAAAAAAAAAAAAGGCTGGACTCTCATACAGCTGAGTGATAGATTTGTTTGTAGTTGTCACGCTTCTTGCAGCCACGCCTCAAAAAAAAACACACTTACTTAAATGAGACTTAGCACAAGCAAGAAAAAGGACCCAAAACATGCCCCATCTTCTAACTATGATTAATGACTGCCAACTGTCATGCATGCATGAAGAACACAGCCATATATCATGCAATAACTACAGCTGGCAATCACTGACAAGTACGCTGAAGGCATGCGATGGAGAAAGCAGACTAGCACATTTCAGTGTTCAGGCTAGTCTGATTTAATATTTACAGGTTGGAATAGAATACACACCTTTTATTTATTTTTTTTTACAAAAAGGCATCAAAAAATGTTCACACATAACTCTGTTCTTGTGTAATCCGTCATCTTGCCCATGGTTTTAATTCTTGTTAGCTGCATGGCTGCATGTCACTGCACTGTTCATTCTAATGGAATTGAATAACAGAGCTGCTTGACTGCACTCACGCAGACCTGCTTTAATTGGAATATTCTTTTTTTTCTGTAGCCCCACATGTATTCAGGGGAATGTTTTTAAGCTTTAGGAGAAGGATGGTGCAACTGTTACACAGAACCTCTCTCCCTATGTCTTGGCTTTTCCAATATTGCCAGTAATGTGGTCAAATGCACACACAAAAAAAACTTTTACAGTTTTTTGTGCTCATTCATTCATTCATTTTCTTAACTGTTTTTTCCGTTCGGGGTCACAGGGTTGCCGGAGCCTATCCCGGCCACTTGTGGGCGAAGGTAGGGGACAACCTGGACAGGTCGCCAGTCTGTCGCAGGGTAGAAAGTCCACAAACACACATCCATTCACTCTCACACTCACACCTAGGGACAATTTAGAGTTGCCAATCAACCTACGAAGCATGTTTTTGGACGGTGGGAGGAAGCCGGAGATCCCAGAGAGAACCCACGCATGCACGGGGAGAACATTCAAACTCCACACAGAAAGGTCCCCCGTTGATGTTCTGTTTCTCACGTCCCCCAGCCTTGGGCCTTTTTGCTTTTTTGTGTTTGAGTTTTTTGTGCTGTTTTTTTTTTTTACTTTTTTGGGACTACTTTCATTCTACTAAACATTTAAACTTATTAGGCAGTATGTTATTAGTTATTAGTGCATTATAGGGTGTACAAGTTTACATTAGTCATATAATTCAGTTTTGTACAAATTAAGATAATATGAATTTGTTAAAGATGTATTTTAATACATCCTCCCATTTTCTTAAACAGCTAAATCCCACCTTCAGGGTCACGGGACTGCCAGTGCCTGACCCGGCAATGTATTTTTATTTACATATACTTGTACATACCGTAATTTCCAGATTATAAGCCGCTACTTTTGTCACACACTTTTAACCCTGCGGCTTATTCAATGATGCGGCTAATTTATGCATTTTTTTCTAACGGCCGCTAGGGGCGCTAAAGCAGAAAAGGTAAGCGTGAGACAGGGGAATACGGTTTATGTGTCGAGGAAGACGCATGTTTAACGTAAATTCCTGCTTTGTGAATGAATAGCACGAACAGACCCTCATGGAACATGCAAAAAGAAAAGCAGAGGGTTCTAGCTGTCTCAGTCATCTGAGCCGTCAATCAAACAACTGATTGTAACAGAAAACTATCCGTGATTCATGCACCTGTTGATGCCAAACAGTCTCAGGAAGAGCCATTGTGATCCATACTCTCATTTTAATTAAGCACACAGCCTATTTATTTTGACACACCCAAAAGCAGCCAAACGGCATGGACGCCATTTCTGCTCTTAGGCCCCTAACTCATGGTGCAAAAACAAGAAACACCCATGCTCAGCCCTATTTTGGCCACATCCCACAATCCCTGGCTGCCTTTACGTGCACGTGACCGCCACTACAATATGACTCAGCTTTCAAGTTAAAAGCAATCATTAAAAGCAATGTGAAAAAACCCACCGTCACCAACGGGTTTGGAAAAGCCGGTCTGCTGACGGAGAGGACAGCGCAAGAAGAGGAGGGAATTTGCCTCAGAGTGACACTGACAGCCACAACGAAGGAGACACTGAGAGAGTGTGATGAAGAATATCTGACGCTATTCCAATCCAACACTGAGGAGGAAGACTTCCATGTTTCAGTGCACAGGAGGAAGATGAAGAATGCTCTCAGTGACTTTTACGTTCATGTTTTTTAAACCAGTCCTGTTACTACCATGTTACTACCATATTGCTGCCGTGTTACTACCGTGTCACAGGCACTGTTTGGAAAAAAAAGCTCAGGTATTACTTTTTTTCTTTCTTTCCTCTCCACCTCTTCCTTCGGTTGTTCACCCATTCGGACCTCAGAGCCTCCAGAGCGGGTTAATAAAGAATCATTCATGTTCTTTTGGGGGAAACCTTCTTTTGTTACAGTTCTCTTTCACTCTGTATAACAAACAAAGACACTCACCCCCAACACACTTTAGGCCCGTACACACCGGGACGAATATTCGCCAGCGTTTTTCGCCACGTTTTTTGTGTTCACACCCAGGCGATTTTCGCTGACGATGAGCCGAGCGAACATGCAATTTCATTCCCTGACATTAGATGGCGCTTAATGTAAAACAGGATTTCTCCTGTACACAAGGTGGCGCTGCGCAACTTTAAGCTTCTTAAAGTTGCTTTTCACTCAGAAGAACAGAGCAAGTATTTACGCGATTGTCAGAATCAAACAAAGAAAACATGAATATTTCAAGCACCAGTAGCTCCAACTGGTGCTTGGTTCGGGGATATTTTAGAATGTCCGTCATTATTTCTTCGCGGCAGTGTAGACGCTACTTGGCATCTATCTTCTTCGCTGGTATGTGTGCTCAGCAAGACAGTTTTGTGTTTGAGCGCCCCCAAGTTGTGTTTTACTGTAACTTCAGAAGCTCCAGACACGTGTGCAAAAGCTGCATTCTCATTGGTTAAATAGATTTCGACGCAACACGTCGGAAAAAAAAAACGAACCCGAGGCGTTTTTTTTTTTTTTTTTGACGCGTGCCGTTTTTTGCATCGGTGTGCACACTCTCATTGGTGCCCTTTGTTTAGTCACGACGCGTTAAACGTCGGCGAATATCGCGGGCGAAATTCGTCCCGGTGTGTACGGGCCTTTTTGCTGCACTTGCGCTCTCCCCTCCTTCTGCTGCAGCTCCCTGCTCCCTCTAATATAATAAATAAAACATAGGGCACTTGGGCTGTTTTTATTACGAGGCAAAAAGGGTAGGTGCTCCAGCACCCCTAACGTCCTAAAAGGTGCATGTGCCTGCAGTAGAATCCATTTACTTATTTGAAGTTATAAAACACCCAAACAAAATGTTTAGTCAAAAGCTGAAAAAAGGCCTTTGACACACATCCTGTCAGGTTTTGTCGTTTTTTACAACCTAAAAACATCTTAATAGTACAACAAAAAAAAAACATTTACTTTACTAAAAGTTTCCCAAACTAAAAGTTTTAAAATTGATTTTGTGTCCTTCTTTAAAAAAAAAGTGTTGTATTAACTTTTCAAAGATATTGACAGATCTGATCTGAGATTCTGTCCCTGGATTGAATTTTTCATATTTCCTCATCTGACATTGCCTTGATGAGAAAACGTAGACAAAACTAAAATGTCTTTTATGAAGTGTCATCCGCTGGAAACTAAGAGCAGGCCTTCAGTAAAATGCCAAACCTGAAACTCCACACAGAAAATACACTTGTTTTACCCATGGTGCGCTGGTGAAATATTGTAGTAGATTGGAGCATTTAGGGCAACACAAAGGGAACTAGAAGGAGCTGCATTTCCAGAAGAAAATGCAGGGTTGAATGGCGTATTGCTAAATGAAAGTGGAATTTGCTCAGGAAATAGGAGAAGCGCTGAAAATTTGAAAATGTTGCTAAAATGGCTAAAAGTGCTAGAATTTTCAAAACATAGTTTAAGATGCTAAATATGCTAAATATGCCCGTTGAAATGTGGCTAAAAGTAGTAGCATTGCAATCAGCATCATCAACTGACTCAGAAAAACACATTCCTTAAGATGCTAATTATGCTAACTATGCTAGTTATGCTAACATGGCTAAAAGTGCTAGTATTGCAATTAGCATCATCTTCCCGATCAGAAAAACATTGGTTAAGGGTATCATATTGGTAAGAGCTACATGTGAATTTCTAAATAGCGGCTTTCCTATTGATTTGATCTCCATAGCAACCATTTTATGTTTGGGTCGCCTGGGGATAACTAACAGATCAACGTCAGTTTCAGACAAAGTGGAAAAAGTAAACTTTTGAATGGAGCAAAAATCTTGGAAAATCCTGGAATATCCTGGAATTTGAAGGACCAAAAAGTCATAGCTGAAAGGATTAAGCCTGAAAGAGCTGAATTTTAATAGTAGAATGGTTAAAATACGTTAAACTTTGAAGGAGTTCATAATCGACTAATATTTTGACACAAAATGGCAGCCAAACCGTAGGTCGTGTTGCCATCCCATAATAATTGTAAAACTTATGTTGAAATCCAAAGCATCCATTTCAATGTATGTTGAAGTTATAATGGTTGGAAGAAACAAAGGTTTTCAAGGTGTGCCCAATGGATCAAAAATCTTGGAAAATCCTGGAATATCTCAAAAAGTTCAATGATTTGAAGAACCAAAAGTTATAGCTGGAATAAGCTAAAGGAGTTTAACATTTTAATAGTTGAATGGACCAATGACTCATTGAATGTTTTTTTTATTGAGTGGGCATGTTTGACTTGCAAGTTTCCCTGTAATCTTAATATCTCCATCACAGCTAAAGTAGGAATGGAAAAGCCTTCATTAACAACATGAATTTGAGTCATGAACATGTTCACAAACATATGTTGTGGAAAGTAGTGAGTTTTTATGGAGTGATATTTCTGCCACCACGTTGCACACAAAACTTTCTAAGCTGCAGGTGAAAATATTAAATATTTGCTTTTCAATAATTTATTATTATGCTTTGATATATTTTTCTGCTCAAAAATTTTTTTTTTGCTTACAACATTTTTTTTTTTGCTTTCAAAAACGTTTTTTGCGTTTGCAAAACACATTTTTTTTACGTGCTTTGTTTCAAATCTCGCTTTAGTCCTATCTTTGATTTTGCTGACTACTTTGAGCGTGACTTAGTGTGATATGACCGCCACTGGCATCGCCAAAAAGAAATTTGCATGCGTTTTGTGTCATCTCACTTTTCTCCTAGCTTTGCTAAGTTAAGTTTCGGTTTGACGTGACCAAGCTGTCATCAAACAGCTGCTGATTAGTCCAGATTCTAACCAATCAAATCGCCATATGAATCTAACATAGTGTCTGCTGCCGAGGCTCAGAGGCTAAACCAGCTCTTTTCACCCTCATTTTTGGATGAAGACGTTTTCATTTTTTAAATGACGATTCAATCGTATTTCGGGCGATAACTCGTAGCAGTGTTTTCAGCTTACTCTAGGGCGGTTCAGTCAATTAACGCACCTGCTCAGCGTCCTATTTAAGCCCAGGTGCGCAGGCGTTCATTCTCTTTCTTACCTTCAGCGCTCATTTTTCGCCGGTCTCATTGCCCGCGGGTCTCCGTATCTTTCAGCGACTTGCTGTGTTCCCACCGTTCTTCGGATGGATGATCCCCATTTTTTATGATGTGGGGTTTTCGTTTCGCCGCGTCTGCTCTGCTTTGCAGTGATCCGCGGGTGGCTGCCGGCGCGCAGCGCGTTCGTTTCGCCGCGGTCGCGTGCATCTGCAGGGGGTGTGCTTTCCGCGATGTTCGGGATGTTCGTGGCCCCGATCAGGAGCAGTCCGGGTCTTCTCGTCTGCCGTGGTCAGCCGACTTTCTGCGGTGAGCGGCAATCAGTCCTTTCCCGTGTAGTTTTCTAAGGCTGCGTTTTTCTTCCTGTTTACTTCTGTGACGTCACGCCCCTAAGGACCCTGGGAATTGTAGTTATGTCTCCGGGTCTTTCATGATGCACTTCTGATTCCTTTTCTGCTGCGTAGGTCTGCGTCGTCCGGTTGTTTTTTCAGGGGTTGTGGGGTCTTTTCTGTGGTTTTGAAGGCTGGCAGTCCTCGTTTGGACAGGTTTCTCATGCTGGCTGAATTTATCGTGGCTTTTAGCATTTGTTTTTCTGTTGCTGTTTTGTTCTTTGGGAGCTAAGTGTGAATCTTGACTGCTTTTTAATTTGATGCTGGCTTTATTATTGTGGCGGGTCTTCTGTTTATTTTTTTTCGTTGTTGTAGCTGCTGGCTAGTCAGAATGTGAATCAGTGTCTCTTGGACCCGTCTCTGCTCTGTGGACATTTTCCCTATGATTGGTCTCTCTTATGCAGCGTCTATGGCTCATTTTATTCACTCGGCGATCCTCGTTCGTTGCCCCCGCATATTCTGCATCTGGTTCTGCTCCGCTGTTTTTTCCCGCTCTGTGTACCCCAGTGGGTCATGCCCTGGCTTCAGGGACTTGCGTCGGCCGCACTGGTGAGTGTGTCAGTCTCGTCGCGGCCTTGTTTTCTCGGCTGGACAGTTAATTTGTTATTCTCTCTAGTTTGGCTGGAGGTTTGCGGGGGCTATGTGATGGATTCTTCCGGGGCATCGTTTTCAAAGCCGCCACTGAGGGTGGCACCTAGGAAGTGTTCAGGTTGACGTGTCTTGATCTGGACCTGCTAGCGCCTCGCAGTTAATCTTCTGGGCATCAGTGGCCTGGTTCCCCATGCGCCTTCAGGATTGGTATATATTTCGTCAGCTCCCCATGCTGTCTCCACGAAATTCCTCTGAACGCGATATAAGGCTGCGGGTGACTGTCACTGATGGTCTCATTGTTCTGCCTCTATGCCTCTCAGTGGCGTCTCTTGGCCTTCAGTTGGCGCTCGAAGTGTTTGTCGGTTTACCTTTCCGCTGTCATTCTTTCCCTCTTTATGCCTGGAGTGGTTTTGTGATACCTGTTGTGTCTTCAGGCTCCCTCTACTTGTTCTCTTGAGTCTGCGCCTTCTGGTTTGGGGGAAAAGGATTTAAGAAGAGTGGCTTGTGTTTGTCCGGCCGCCAGAATCTACGGCTCTGATGGTTCTTAAGGGGTCGTCCGGTTATTTCATCCTTGGAGATTATATTAAGGCTGTTTCAATATTGAATGATAGTATTGTGTCATCGGTTGACTTGGTTAATGTTTAAATAACACCTTGAGCAACTTCTACCCTGACCGTAGGAAATATATCACTTGCGCTCTCAAGCTTAGTTCAAGGGTTAAATCTTGTGTCCACAAGTCAGTCTTCTGTCTGCCTTTTCTAAGCAGATGGCACTCTGCTAGATGCATCCCCATTTAGAGGCTTGTTATACTCCGCCTCTAAATGCTTAAGGTTCAGTCTAGCAAATATAATATCAAAACCTATGATCCCTCATAGCTCTCAAGTTCTCTTTTGCAGTATCCAGTCTCCCTTGGCTAAATAAAAATTTGAGAACCATTAATATCATATACAAGGCATCAAATCCAGCCGAGCTGTAATCCTCTGCTACGTGGGATGTTGACCTTCCTCGTCTACAAATCTCCTTGGCTACTCTTCCCATCTACTACTCCTACTCCTCGATGGCCTCCTGAAGGTGCGTCCCTCTGAAACTGTCAAAGGTTACTTTTGTCATCATTGGAATATATAAAAAATTGGTGTTAAGATTTCGTGCAGGTCATATATTTCACTATTATTTCACTTTTGGAATTTGTAATTATGGTGGTTTCTAGGGTGCGATAAATCCACAATGGGTCTTTACCTTAACTATCTACTGAATTCACTTTCTCTGATTTGTTTTTTTTTTATTTTAAAAGCACTGTTATTTAATTTATCTCAATCATTTTGAAACTGATCAGTTTCTGGGTTATTTATATATTCTTGTCAAGACTAATACTGCTTTGTTTTTATCTATGCATCGCATCCTGAGCCTGCGAACCCCTACGCCCCGATCAGCTTCTCCGTTTCCAGGAAATGATGTCACCCATGCATTCCTTGATCTGGTGCTGCAACGATGACTGCTCGACGTACCTATTGCTGCACTGAAAGTGACGGGGCGTTGGACCTCTCTGCATTCCAATGACACTCTGACTGAATTAATTAATCAATGTCAAACGCAGCATGAATGTAAATTCTTTGATTGTAGATGTTAAAAGAAGATTATAGCCAGGTGGAAGCCTAAAAATTTAGGATGTTCTAAAGTGTATTATAGTATGCGATGGGGCTCAAAAATTTTGGTTTCTAAGCTCAATTACGCCAATTAAGCTTCGGACATATGGCGTTGAGGTTGTTCTTGATACTTAGATGGAAATCTTCGAATAAATGGATGTTCTGAGCTCGTATTATGGTATGCCAAATGGGGAAACATTATGGCAGTTAAGCTCGTTCGTAGTCCTGTCATTGGATTAAGCTCGTTAAATAGTATACCAAATGAAATAACATTTATCGCTGTTAAGCTCGTTCTTAGTATTTGATGGAAGCTACGAATAATGGATGTACTTAAGCATGTTTAGCATGCTTTTGGAAGCTTGGATTGGATGTTAGGTAGTGTTTTCATACGGGTTGTTCTTGGCGGTTCAAATTATAGTTCCTTACAGCGTTTTGCGGATGTGGATTTATGTTCTTAAAAAATTTAGGTATGAGTGATTCTTATGTTGGCTCCCTGCTTTGTTTTGTTTCGTTTCCTTTGTTTGGCTCTCTCTCTCTCTCTCTTTTGCAGATAGTATGTTCCCCTAGTGGTTCACGAACGGGAGCGGCCCAACGGTCAAAGGTGCCGGGTCACACATAGCAGATCCATTAGATAGTATGTCCCCTTCGTAGCGCTGAACTCGGATAAAAGAAATGGAAAGAAGGGGGCGGCCCAAACGGTCAATGGTGCCGGGTCACACATAGCAGTCAAACTGGGAAATGAAATGAAATGAAAATGATGAAATGAAATGCTGCCGAAAACACACCCCATTTTATTACACACTGATTTTACATTCACATTTTCTCTTCTTCTGGATGATTTTAGTGTTGGGGGTGTATCATACGGGTTGTTTGGCGGTTTAAATTATAGTTCTGCACAGCGTTTTGCGGAAGTGAGCTTACGTTCTAAGATCAGGTATAAGTAATTTTATGTTGGCTCCCCTTTTATTTCTTTCCCTCTCTCTTTCAGATAGTATGTTCCTCTGGTGGTCTCCACGAACAGGAGCGACCCTACGGTCAATGGTGCCGGGTCACACATAGCAGATCCACTAGATAGCATGTCCCCTTCGTGGCGCTGTACTCGAACGGGGCGGCCCAACGGTCAATGGTGCCGGGTCACACATAGCAGATCCACTAGATAGCATGTTCCCTTCGTGGCGCTGTACTTCGAACATACTGAGAAATGAAATGGAAATGAAATGCTGCCGAGAACACACCTCATTTTATTACACACTGATTATACATACACATTTTTTCTTCTTCTGGATAATTAATTGTTGGGGGTTTTTGTTACCCGAAAGTTTTATGGAAATCTCTCATGGAATTGAACGGAGCCTTATGCCAAACCAAAAGATGTGAATGCCAACTAAAGTATGTGGAAAATGTCAAATAAATATTTCTTACTGCAAGAGTTGTCTGACTGAAATATTTCATAATAATTCATACTTTCTTTTTTTTATTTTAGCATTCGTTCATTTTTATGAAGTCAGATTTTTTAATTTATGGCCGAGGATCTCCTGAAACTGTAAAGTTTATCTGCTGACATTATATGAACAGGTCTGTTTGATCTGTGAATCCTGCAGAGCAAAATATTAATGAAAAGTGTGATTTTCTTTAAGGTCTGTTTGTTAAAACAAAACAATAAAAAATTTAAAGCACATATTTTATTATTTTATGCATGTGTTTGGGATCAGATGAACAGCAGTAATAAGCAAAAGAATAATGGCTCACCACAGTAGACTCAATGCATTTATCAGAAGAAGCATTCTTAACTTTTATGTAAATTGTTTTGTTGCGCTGTTTTGTGTAGAACACGCTGGAGCGGCGTTTTCTACACAAAACAAACAGGTAGAGAGGCAGGGCTTAGATTCACCGCTTATGATTCCAGACCCGTGAAACACTATCAGCTGCTTCCTAATACTTAATAATAATTAATGACTAATGATAGTTGTCATTCGCAAAAATAATATCATTTATTGGGTTTACTGGATTTAAACAAAAATAAATAAATAGAAAGGAGTCTATATCAAAGTGAATTTGTTTCCATCATCTCACTCAATCCTAACTCTGGTGTTTTTACAGATAGAAAAGTCTATTCAAGGTTGTGGAAAATGGACAAAAGATCAAAGGAAACATCACGCTCATAAAGAATAAAAATAATTAGATTAAATAATTAAAATGAATATCCTGTCTGGAACATTCTCATGTATAAAGTAAATTTTGTTTGTTAATAAAACAGTGTTGTTGCATAATGAGGAAATAAAACACTTTATGTTCTTAGTTTGTTATTTATTTGCTTATTTTTCGTCCTCGAAAAGTATCGATAAGAGTACCGTTAAAATACCGGATCGATAAGCAGTATCAATAAGAGTAGTAGTACCGTTAAAATCTTAACGATACCCATCCCTACGCATTGGGTTGGGGTAGAAATGATGTTGCTCATGTGATGCTCTGTTGTTGGTGTGACGTTACGAGGACACCGCTAATAAAGTTGCACATGATTACACAGTGGATTTCCGTTCATTATTATTATTGTTATTATTATTACTAAAGAGAAAATACCTCCCCCGGTCCATGGTAAGCATGTCTTGCATTGCACCTCAACACCCCCCACCCCCACTGGTCCGCGGTAAACGTGTCTTGTGTCGTACCGGTCCGCGGTGACAAAAAGGTTGGGGACCACTGGGTTAAGGCACATTCAATATTTGTTTTTTCTTGTACTGAAAAAATTTTTTTTTTTTGCAAATCAGACAATGTTGACTGTTCCCTTTCTATATTTTAACTTACCAAAATAAAAACACTATAAATTTGCTTTGGTAAATGCAACTTATATATGAGATACAGTTGCAGTACTTAACATTGTGATCATTAAATAAACTGAATTTGACCATTTTATTACAGTGGAAAACATTAAAATTCAGGTTGAGTTTTTTCAAAGTCATATTTAATAAAAACAGAAAGGAAATATGTTTCGGTAAAATATCGGGATATGTATCGTATCGCGGGGCTCGTATCGGGATACTTATCGTATCGCCAGACTCTGGCCAATACACACCCCTATGTAGCACAGAGCCCAAGAAGTGCAAATAAGCCCTGAAGGTAGGAAGAAAGAGGAAAATATCTACCAAGTTCTCAGAACCTGCAGATATTCCAACTGGGCTTTCGCCAAACCAAAGATCACAAGAAAATGACAAGAATGAACAAGAGCCAAAAAGAAATAACAATGTATTCCTGTACATATCTGGACTCTCCAAGAAGCTCAAAAGAAGTTTTAGCCCGCACAACAGCCTCGTCCATTTTTGACCTTTCAACGCTTTGAGACAGAAACTGGTTCACCTCAAGAGGAAAATACAGAGTAAATGATTCCACTTGGTGTTCCAGAAACACGCCATCACTCCCTGTTTCAGAAGAATTGCTAGCAATGCTAGCGTTATTAGCATTAGTAATGCTAACTCCAGCTGCATTTAGCTTTGCCCGAGGTTTAATCAGTACTCCAGTGAGAATTACATTATTCATCGTTACTTGTTGTTCCACATCGTCCTGTCTTTTCTCCAGAATGCCAACCCGGTTTTCTCGTTGCTCGTTTTGAGCTCTGAGCCTGCGGAACTCTTCCATTAGCTCCATGAGAGGAGTTAGCTTAGCAGTCACTTGCTCAATGAAAGGATACAACGCATCTTAGATATCATCAAGAATCTTTTTAAGGTCTTCGTAGTCACCTGCTGCTTGGCTTTTCTTCGGGGCCATGGTCAGCTCTCTTTTCTGCTTGAAAAATGGTGCAAAGTCTTTTTTTGCCTCTTATTTCCTGAACCTTTAAAACAAAAGGTCATGTCTTACACCTTCCTAAGAGCATATAATCCATCTTAATTACTATTTCAGAATTGAAAAAGCCTTTAGGAGCACAGGTGAAATGTCTTTATAATCAAAGATGAACCAAATTCAGTTGACTGCTTTTGAGATGCCAGCTACTTCTATGGAATCAACTTGAAAGATTGAGAAGCTACATAAGCATTTGCGCTCACACTGGGCCCATAGTGCTGACACAAATGTACTGTGGACTAGTTTAAAGTGTGGTCCAATTGAACATTTCCAGTGTCTCTTCATGAGAAAATAAACCTTGGAAGCTACTGTTGTCTTCCCCTTGAATAAACCAGGAAAAGTTAAAGAAACGTATCTTTATTCTATCCAGAAAATGATGTTCTAAATACATTTTTGCTTTATATTTCAATCTCAATCATCAGATCATTTCTACAAATTATTTTTTTTTTGCAACTACAAATATTGCAGAGCTCTTATGAGGCAAAACACAAAAAGCAGCTAGTTTAAATAAACAGATTA
>JAUDJI010000793.1:0-12557 GCA_037389245.1 Oryzias sinensis | reverse complement strand
ATTCATCATACTTTTCATTACTTTTTTCAATGTGACGGTGTCACATGTTTCCAACGTAACAGTATTTTGTTAAACCTACATAATTCACTGAGAAAAACACCAACGTGTTTTCAATGTGTTGAGTTAACTCAAATATTTCATGTAACACCAACATTATACAATCAATCCCACAATTTTCCTGCTTTTGGCGCTATGAATTGTGGGAAGAAGACAGGCAGAAAGCGGCAAAACAGAGCAGCAGGAAGTGATAAGTACCAATTTCATTAAGTAATGTAATTTTAGATGTGTGGAGAAAAATAATATAATTTAAAGACAAATATATTCGCGGCTTAAGTGTAATTCAAAAGCGTAATCGAGGGTTGCCTGGTGCGCTCCATTTTCTGAAAAATCGTTGCCCCCTTCACAGGGGCTTGACCGTTTCACCGGTAGTCGGTGACGAAGTTTCAGCGCCGGTGTTGTGCGTTTTATAGGCAGGCCCGCTCACACAAGGCCCATTGGGGTCTTGCGGGCGGGTCACCTCCGCTTTGGTCATGGCGGGAAACAGCTGAGGATGCTTTTACCGCGACATGCACGCGCCCGGTCTTTCTAGTGATTCTCAGCTGGATACAAGCAGAGGGGCCGTAGACGCACGCACGCGCATGCCAGCGATCACCCTCAACCTTGGGCGCCGCAGAGCGCGTATTTTCAGGGGGGGTCTCGGCTTGAAACACCACGCAAGCTGCGACTGATTCTCACATCTGCTTTCTGGGGCAGACCAGCGCGACGGACCGTCCTGGCTTTGCCTTTTTTGAACTGGTCAGAGTGAACAGGAAAAAAAGTGAGTCAAATGGCTAATCAACTATTAATGATTTAACTCTGTTACTGAGGCAACCACAAACAGGAGAATTATGCAGCCAATGAGAGAAGAGCTTGCCACACATGTGACTGCCCAATATGAAATAAACTTCTGATGAGGCGGGCAGTTGTGACATTTTCAAAAGGTAGTCAGTTCCACATTATTTTATTAGTTTTTTAAAGTAAAAATTACAGTTTACAAAAGTTAAACAATGAAATAATGAAACAAGATGTACGGATATTTTAGTTTTATGGCTGATGTTATTCCAGTTGTTGAAGTTATGCAGGTAATGCATGCGGCTGTGTCCAAGGCTAAATGTTGTTGTTGGTCGCATATATTTAAAGTTCTAGTCCCACGGCCAAGAAAAAAATTCAGCTCTAGCAGCAAATTACGTAATTTTCAATAAATGTATTGTTTTGTCTGTATAAACGGTTATTAGCCTGTACAATGTCATGTCACAAGTAAGTTGAATCATAGTTTACTCAAATAAAGTTGACGTCTGTTTTAGCTATGATGCATTTATACATTTTTTCAGTCATTGTTGGAGATGTGGCATTACAAACTCTGGTCAACTCTCCTATCAAGTAGGTCCAAGATATTGCAACAATAGTTTATCTAAAGACCACCTTTGCACCTGAAAATGTGGATTTCTCAAAAAGGTTATCTCCTTCATTTATTTATTTATTTTTATGCATTTTAGGTTGTCTTCAGTGCTTGGCTAAACCCATAATCCTCCCCTGCCACCCTGGCTTCTCTCCATTCGTCCAATTGAAGGAGCATTTGGAGCTGCAGTGGTGTCCGAAGTTTTTATTTTAAGAAGCCGTAGTGACTTAAGGCTAGCTATCCCTCTGCCGGTAGGGGGATCCGTGTGCCCCAGAGGAGAAACATTTCTTCACGAGTGTGGTCTGAAGCATCGAAGTTTATATTTAAATGTAAGTCATGACTTTTTGTTTTTGAATGACTTAAAGTTATAAAAACAGATGTTGCTATGTATTTTCCGACCGCTGACAGCTACGTCAAATGTAGATGACCGGTGGGGACTATTGATGATGTCATGGAGTGGTAGTAAAGTCTGAATATTTTTCCATATCTTTTCCGTTGGAGTGCTGAATGTAGGGTAATGGTAGTGGAGGACTTTGGTTTTCTGTCCAGACATTAATTTGGTGTTGCATCCAGGTTTGAGCCCGGTTTGTGTTCTGACCCAGAGAACTTGTCCCAGTTTAGGCTTTGGTCTCAGGGCTTCAAGGGCTTCAATCAGGGCTAAACATCCTTTTTTACAAAATAAATGTTTAGCCAGCTTACCTACTTGATCTTAACTTCTTTTTTTTTCCCACTAAAACATGACAGTGTAAATTCCTGATGGAAATTCTAATAAATTTACATTTATGGAACCGATTTGAACTCTGAAAGGCCCGTTAACTTTTGTTTAGATAGAAAACAACCTATTACAGGTAGTTGGTTAACAGATGAATATTGACAATGTTTTCTGTCTCTCTCTTTGTTCTATATTGAACTTCTACCTGAAACCTTCATCCAACCATGCAATATGTGGTTTTTATCACATCCTAAAGATCCCTCTCAGATCATCTTTGGATCTATTTTCAAAGATGCAGTCTTTACTCAAAATCAAACACTTGTGTTGTTTTCTAGGACATAGTTTCTGCAGACCAGCAAGACTTCACAAGAAAAAAGGCGTGGGTAAAAGGAGAAATCTCGAACGGTCCCACCCCTTTTTTTTAACAACACCTGATCATCTGCATACGGTATTTCTATTCACAGTTTTGTTCAAACATTCACATTACATTATGGATAGCACCTATGCAGAAGTGACATTTTTGTTTTTATTGATCATTTCTGGCCTTTGAATAAAGAAATACTCAAATGCTATTTTAATCTGAAAATCTTTTTCATATCAGAAAAATGCTACAAGAGCATGTTGAAAACACCAAAAACACCATTTTTATTAGAGGGGGACCCACTCAGATAAAGAATAGTTTAAGCTTAACCTTTTTTAGTATTTCATTTTTTTTAAATAGTGGCTTACTGGGGCAGGTGAAAAAGTAAAGTTTAAAAAGCCTCTCATCTGTGTTGTACAAACTGTAATGGGAGGGCCAAAGTCTCTCTGCTCAACTCCAGTCCAACACATCCACTTGTAGACAACTATATCCACAAACGTTTTTGTTTTCCTGGTCTGAGCTGGAGTCAGGCTCAGAACTGTACCGCTGGATAGCTCCAATATTGCTGACCGTTTTTGTTGGATTGTTAATGTTAATTTAGGTTTGTGGGGCTCTGTAAGCTAATGTGAGAGTGTGTAAACAAATGGATGATGGGAAATATGTGAAAGCATACTTTTACGCCAACAACACTAGAGGTGAATTTCTAATGAATTCCTGCCCCTCTGCAGAAACTATGTCCTATAGAACAGAACAGATCTTTAGATTTTGGCCTAGAACAGCATAATCATAAATAAAAAATCACTGGGAACATTTTGAGATGATTGGAGTGGGACTTTTGGTTTGAACCTGGACTGTCTGACTTGAACCCCTAACCCTTAGGAACTGGGTTGTCATGAGATGAATACTCATTTTTTGTTTTTCATTTTTCATTTTTAAGGATGACACAGATGCTGCCAGGGAGAATGATAAAACGATCTATGAATGAGGATTATGGTGCGTTAGTCTAAGGACAAAATGTAAAAAAGTAAATAATTATGTTACCATGAAAGGCACAATTTTTGGTATTTAATTTTTCTGCAAAGTAACTGTTACAATTTGTATTTTACAGAATGAAGACACCATAAATGCTACAACTGTGGGCGTTTTAGCATCCAGAAGATGGAATGTTGGAATACTTGGATGTTGGAATCTGTTTTGAAGGCCAGATTGTCATCAGACTTGGAAAGTGTTGGACAACGTCGCCTTGGTGTTTGGAATATTTTTTGGTCTATTCTCTCAAATTGAGCTACACACAAGGTCAGCGATGCACTTACATTTATTTTTATTGGAATCGAGCTGCACCCAGAAAGGCTCAAAGCCTCTAAACAAAAAATGTTCATGTGATCGTTTTGAAGACGGTGGAAAGGAGACTGCTCTTCAAGTATATGTTGATGTCTTTTCTAAATTCTGTTAGCATTTTTTATTGTAAGTTGCAGAGTGGTTAGCTCTGACTTGCTGTTCGTTTTTCTCAATAACCTCATAATGAATCGATGATCTGTTCATTCTGTACTCACCTCCATCCAACAGCCACAACCCCAAAAACCAGCAAAGGGGAGACAATAAATTTTTAAAATGGACTAATTTGACAAACTTTATACATGATAATGTTTAAGTTTTACACGCCTTAAATAAATGTGCAGTGTAATAGTGTGTCCTTTGCATTTTTGAATTATTTATTTTGGCTGCTTAATGTAAAAAAGTGTTTATCAAATTTGTAAGTTCAACAATGAAAGTATTGAAATTACAGTCATGTTGGTGAAAAAAATTTGAAAAGGTTTAGCTTATTAGAAATTGTGCTGCCAAAAAAAAGAATTCTACTAAAAAAAAGGTCAGTCTAACTTAAATGATTTGCGTTGGGACAACACAAAGAAAAAATGCAAATTGAACCCAAACAAATTGGGTGGAACGAGTTTCCACTCTTTAATTGTGTAGCTCTAACTGAAATTTAGGACAACACAACAAACTAATGCAAATTCTACTGAAAACAATTGTGTAGGTCTGACTGACAAAAATTGTGTTGAGACAACACAATGCAAACATGCAAATTCAACTAAAAACCATTGGTAGGAACCGGTTTCCACTATTTAACTGTGTTGGTTCTACAAATCCTTTTTTTCAGTGCAAAGATCAGTTTCTACAATGTTCTGTACCAGAGACAATGACAAATGAAGATCATCTGTTTATCTAAATGTAAATGTCAAATCTGTATGTGAACAATTAATCTTTCATTTCAACATTAAAGTCCAGTTTCTGACTCCCAGACTCTGGTTACCATGGAAACTGATCCACACAGAGGAACCCCCTCAGAAGGAGTCTAGTTAACCATTGGAGAGAACAGAAGACTGAGAGATTCTGACACTCTGGACCACTGATCTCTGACAGAAGTGTTGCTGTGGTGCAGCGTGCTGACGCTAAACTCATTTAATCCTTTATCAAATATTGTTAATCTTATAACTTGAACCTGGTAGACTCTGGTCCTGAAAATATTGTCTGACATTAAACTGATATGCAGCTACAGATCTGCCTCTGCAGGTTTTCTCAATTCTTTCATTTCTGCACCAAAACTCTCCTTTCTCTGATTTTCCTCTCTAGTCTGACTCAAACTTGTGTCAGTATGTGTGTGTGTGTGTGTGTGTGTGTGTGTGTGTGTGTGTGTGTGTGTGTGTGTGTGTCTGTGTGTGCACGCTCACATGCTCTGCTGTGTCTGATTTGAACTTTGACCTCGGTCAGCTTTCAGGCAGCTTTGATTTCTGTTTCAGTTCTTGTTTGTTTTCTGACTCTTTAAACTCAGAAATCTGTCAAATGTTTCAACAGCTGAACCTTCTGTTGCCATGGAAACATCTTTGTTCTACAGAAAATCTAAGCAGCGGTTTTCTTCCACTGCAGACTCTCCAAAGAATCAAAGATGTTCAATTTGTGGAAAATCCAGAAAATCTTTGAATCCAAACCTTTCAGCTACAGTGAAGAACTACAAATGTAGAAATGAACCATCCAGCAGCTTCAATGTTCTGACCTCAGAGTCTGCAGTCTGCAGTTTGGACTCTCCAGTCCAGAACACAGAACCACAATGGATGAATCCTCCAGGTTGTTGTTGAACAGATCCAGTTCTGTCAGGTGGGACGGGTTGGACTTCAGAGCTGAGGCCACAATTTCCCAGTCAGTCTCTGAGAGTCCACAATCATATGGAAGTCTGTGAAGAGAAAGAAAGACAGAAACAGGTGATCTATGATGAATTCAGGCTGTGATGAAGTTCCAGTTGGACATTTCTCTCTTCATCAGAGCTTCATCTTCATCATGATCCAGTCCTCCTCATCAGTCTCTCTCAGATCTTTCTTTCATCTGCAGCTGGAGGAGAGAAGGTGGAGCTCCATGGAGCTTCATGCTGCCCTCAGTCTGTCAGTGATCTGAGGTCTGAACCCCAAAGTTACCAGTAGAACATCTGGATCACACAGACTGACAGCTGTCACTCTGACCATGATGATGATGATGATTGAATGCTGACAGTTTTTAAATTTTGGTTATGATCCAGTTTTCTGAGAGTTTTCTGTTTCCATTTCCAAAATGATATCTTCATGTTTCAGCTCTGAAGCTATAAACAACAACAGTTCATCTTCCTGTTCTGTTGCAGAACTTTGATCCAGTTTCCTCCTCAGGTCCACGTCTCCCATCATGAACAGAACCACAGCAGCACCAACCTTCAGGCAGAACTTTCCAGAAGCTCTTCTTGGTAGAAAGAGGCCAAAGTGACAGTTAGCTGTGATGCTGAGCTTCATTGTTCAGAGTCAGAGTCCTCTTTGACTATGAAGAAGACGTCCATCAAAACATGTCAGGTACCTTATTTTCACGACTATAAGGTGCACTTAAAAGTCTGTTATTTTCTCCAAACTGTAGGGGGCGCCCTATGAGGCTGTGCACCTAATGTGTAGTTGTGGGACTTCAGAAGAGGAGTAGAAGACGGCCTGAGAACCAATTTAGTTTTTCTACCACTGCTTTTTACCACAATGAGTGTGTATGTGTGTGCGCTGAAATGTGTGTGTGCTGAAATGTGTGTGTACTGAGTGCCGCTCTCCCCTGTTTTCTAAAGGAGGAGCAGACACTCAGCCAAGTGAGTGTGTGAGCGCACATTCAGTTTGTGTTACTCAGAGAACAGTGAGTCTCTGAGGGTCCAAACGGGAAAGTTAAACCCCAAAGGAAGATCTGCCTTCAGCCCTGGAGAGGATCTTCCCCAAGGTCAGAAACGTGATGGCAGGAAATGTTCATCATAGCATGCATGTTTCACCGATATGTTCAGAAGGTTCTGGATTGGATTTCATTTGGACAAATATGACCCTTCTTTGATCTTTAGCTAAAAGATCAGTGTTAAAAACAAACAGATTTTCTTCTTTTATGTTTTTATTTCTGATCATTTTCAAACCTTTCATTCTTTGTAAATCAATCTGAACACTGATCTGATTTATCATCACAATCACTTCTGGACTCACATGAACTTTCTGCAGTTCCTCACAGCTGGGATCAGTCTCCGTTTACCCTCAGCAGATGTCTTGTACTGGTCCAGGTCCAGCTCATCCAGAACCTCCTCTGACATCAGCAGAGTGTAGGCCAGAGCTGAGCAGTCGATCTCTGAGAGTTTCTTCTCTGATTTGTTCTCCAACTTCAGGAACTCTTGGATCTCCTGATGAACTGAGAGGTCCTTCATCTCCATCAGACAGTGATAGATGTTGATGCTTCTGTCAGGAGAAACTCCATAACTGTTGATCTCCTTCAGGTTGTTGATGGCTCTCTGGATGGTTTCTGGATTCTTCTCTGTCTGACCCAGCAGGCCTCCTAAGAGTCTCTGGATGGTTCCTGGATTCTTCTCTGTCTGACCCAGCAGGCCTCCTAAGAGTCTCTGGTTGGACTCCACAAAGAGACCATGAAGGAAGCGAACCAGCAGGTCCAGGTGTCCAGTTTGACTCTTCAGGGATTTCTCCATGACTCTACTCAGAAACTCATCCAGGGATGGGTTCTTCATTTTCTTCTTCAGGAAGTCCCTAATGACCTTTACCTTCCTGTTGGAGTAACAGTGGAACATGTAGACTGCAGCCAGAAACTCCTGAACGCTCAGATGAACAAAGCTGTAGACCGCTTTCTGGAAGATCTCACACTCTCTTCTGAAGATCTCAGTACAAACTCCAGAGTACACTGAGGCCTCTGTGACATCCAGACCACACTGCTGCAGGTCTTCTTGGTAGAACATGATGTTTCCTTTCTTCAGATGTTCAAATGCCAGCCTCCCCAGCTTCAGAAGAACTTCCCTGTCAGTCTCTGTCAGCTCTGGTGGACTTGTCTGATGTTCCTGCTGGTACTTGTTCTTCTTCCTCTTTGTCTGGACCATCAGGAAGTGGGAGTACATGTCAGTCAGGGTGGTGGGCAGCTCTCCTCTCTGCTCGGTGGTCAGCAGGTTCTCCAGAACCACAGCAGTGATCCAGCAGAAGACTGGAACTTCACACATGATGTAGAGGGACATGGAGCCCTTGATGTGGGAGATGATTCTGCTGGACAGCTCTCCATCTGGGAACCTCCTCCTGAAGTACTCCTCCTTCTGAGCATCATTGAAGCCTCGGACTTCTGTCAGTCTGTCCACACATGAAGGAGGGATCTGATTGGCTGCTGCAGGTCTGGAAGTGATCCAGACCAGAGCTGAGGGCAGCAGACGTCCCTGGATGAGGTTAGTGAGCAGCACGTTGACTGAGGACTTGTGTGTGACATCAGACACCAGCGGACTGTTGTTGAAGTCCAGAGAAAGTCTGCTTTCATCCAGACCATCAAAGATGAACAGGAGTTTGCAGACAGACAGCTGTTCTGCTGGGATCTTCTGGAGTGTTGGATGGAACAGCTGGATCAGAGTGAGAAGACTGTGCTGCTCATCTCTGATCAAGTTCATCTCCCTGAATGACAGAGGCACCACAGCACTGATGTCTTGGTTCTCCAAGCCCTCGGCCCAGTCCAGAGTGAACTTCTGCACTGAGAAGCTTTTTCCAGCTCCAGCAACTCCGCTGGTCAGAACCACTCTGATGGATCTGTGTTGGTCAGGGAGGACTTTGAAGATGTCTGGGTTCTTGATTGCAGTGTCATGGAGCTGCTTGGTCTTGGTGGTGGTCTCCAGCTGCATCAACTCATGTTGGGTGTGAGCCTCTGGTCTCAGTCCCTCTGTGATGTAGAGCTCAGTGTAGACCCTGTTGAGGAGCGTTTCTCTTCCTGCTTCTTCAGTTCCTTCAGCCACATGTTGACTTCTGCTCCTCAGACTGATCTGATGTTCTCCAAACATCTCCTGCAGACCAACATCTGCTGACAGAGCAGAGAAGAAAGCTCCTTCATGAGTGTTCCACATGTTTCCAGAAGAATCCATCAGCAGATGATCAGGCTCTGACTCACCAGCTCTGGCTCTTTCTGCAGACTGGGGTCCGCTCCTCTTCTTCTCTCTGTGGACACTAAGGAGAAACGTTAGTGAACAACAATCAAAGCAGTCAGTGGGAAGTTCCAGACTGACTCTGATCATGGAGCAGATCCTCTCTGATCTTCAGACTCAGATATTGGGATCCAGACTGTGCTGAATGTGAGCAAATGTGTTTCCAGGTGAAACCAGAGCAGATCTAGTCCATCTGAAGGTCTAAATGATGCCTTAGCTGTGTTTGGAGCTCATGTCTGGACTGAGCTCAGAGAAAAGTTCAGCTGTTTGCTTCATCCTCACAGACTGAGCTTTGTGTCCTCCAGAGTTGTCCAACTCTTTTCTTTCCTCTCAGACCTAAAGCGCTCACAGCAGATGGTTGACCTTCCTGGATGGATCAGCTGATGTTCTTGATGAGAACATTGTTGTTCCTGCTGAGAGCTGAACTCTGCTTTGTTCACTAGAAACTGCTTCTTACTGTGAGTCTGAAGGTCCTGGTTCACTTCTGAAGTCTGGAGGTCTCCATTTGGACCGGTCACTCTTCATGGATCCACAGCTGGAGGCTGCAGACTGGACTCTCTGTGTGACCTGTTGACCTCTGCAAACACCAAACCATCAGAGTGTTGGAGGATCTGCTTCTTCATGAACAGCTGATGGACTTTGACATGAACACAGACTGAGCTGTTTAGTCTGGAATAACATGACATGTTTGGATCAACAGTTTCCAGCTTTCAGCATTTTCTGTCAGTCAATCCAGACTTTTTTCTAGAAAAGCTGATTCCAATTCTCCATGTAGAAATGGAGAAATTCTGAGAGCAGAAAGTCCAACTAGAACAATGTGATGTTTGGAAAGCCTGAAAATCTGAATCCTACGAGTCTGCAGTGATTCTTCTCATTAGACTGGAGCTGCTGTCAGTCAGAGTCAGCAGTCAACATGTTTTCTTCTCCAACATCTCTGATGTCTCTCAGAGACTCTCAGAAGACTCAACTGAAAAGATCTCATCACACACATGATGCTCCAAGTGAGTCTGATCAGAGAGATCCAGAACTGAACCAGACCTCAAGTCCTTCATCTGAAAACTGTTGATCATCTGAACTAGAATCCAGCCTCCAAAAACTCTGACAAACACTCACTGGTCCATTCCTGGGTGAATGTCCTTGAAATCAGGAGGCCAACCCTTGGACATGTCACTCCTGAAGGATCCACAGCTGGATCCAGATCCAGGTCCAGGTTGGTTCCTGTGAAGAATGAAGGTTCCTGGTGTGAGTCCTGAGCTCTGCTCTGCTCCTTTAACTATGTCAAACACTCACTGTTCCTCTTCTGAACTGATGTCTTTCCAGTCAGGAATAGAAGCCGATGACTTTTTAGTCTTGAAGATTTTGAAGAAGTCTATAAGATTTTTCTTGCTGTGGAAAAAAAAACTCCAATTGATCAAATATTGTCCATCCATTACATCTATAACACATATTTAACAAACACTTACTGTTTCACTCTTGAACGACTGTTTTTGGATGCATTTAAATTTAAATTATCCTCTGATGTGTCACTCCTTCTGGACCCCCAGCTGGATTCAGGTCCAAGTATAGATCCAGATCCAGGTCCAGATCCAGGTCCAGGTTGGTTCCTGTGTAGAATGAAGGTTGCTGGTGTGAGTCCTGAGCTCTGACATGGAGAAGATGATGGACAGTTGCAGATCTTCATCTCACCTCTGAGCTTTGCTCTGGTTGTCATGGTTACCATCTCTGCTTCTAGAGGGAGGGGCTCCCTCCTGTGGTTCCTCCCACTGATCCATGCTGCTGGATTGACTGGATCCACATCAGCTCACACACACCTTCACCTGCAGAGGAAACCCTCCTCATCATCAGCTCTGATCCTCCTCCACCAACAGATCAGCTGCTCCTCCACTGATTGGCTCTTCTCTTGTGTTTCCTCTCAGGTTCAGGTGAATGCAGTCAGACAGCAGTGGGAGGCAGAGGAAGCTGCCATCAGCTGCTGCACTTCTGCTCTCCCTCCACCAGGTGGAGACATGGAGCTGCAGCAGCAACATTTCCATTCAGTCACTTTGACACAGAAACAACAAACTTCCTGTTTCTACACTTCAGGAAACAGGAATTCTTCCCCACAAAGCCCCAACAGAGTTTTATTTCCACTGTTGAACCTCCAAACTGGAAAGCATTACAGGTTACTTGCTCAAAAGTAATCCATTACCTTACAACACTAATCTCTGAAAACTGTTACATGAGTCCTGAGGTACTTTCTAGTTTGTTTCTTTAGAAGAGCTGCAGAAGAAAAACTTCTGAAGAGACAAATTTACCACAAAGTTGTTCTCATTTCTATAGAAGATTTCTAATAATAAAATGTATTTCTGGTAAAGTGAAAACAGTGGAAACACAATCGGAGGATCAAAATTCAGCTTTAGTGAGTTTAGTCCATAAAAGATAACTAGGGTGTGTTCAGACTGGACTCATTTGGTTTAAAGTGAAGCAGAGTTCCTTTCCCCCGATAATCCTGAACACATTTTCAGTCTGAATAAACCCAAGTGGATCCTGGTCTGGCACCAGGAACCTCTCTCTGACCGTCTTTGGAGGTGGTTTCAGTTCATTTCCAATGGGACTGAGGTCCGGTTCACTATCAGATTCCTTAGTCTGAATACAATGCGTCCTTTGGTCACATGATGTAAACAGATTTGCAATGAACGAACCGATGAGCTCCATACTAAAGTAAAGCAACAATTGTCGTATTTTCAAACAGAAAAGATGGTTCAGCTGTTTATTTGTTAGACGGTTTATTTTAACACATCTCAAAATACGGCCCACAACAGACTATTCCAGACTGACTGGACCCTTAGAAAAGTGCAAACAGAACTACCGGCCTGTTTAAGCTATTTAATTAAAGCAGGTTGTCCCTAAAAATAAAACAATACATTTACAAAAAAAGTTATAAATTTATAAGAAAAAGTTATAATTTACTAGGAAACAGTCAAGCTTTTTCAAAAAAGTCGATTGTGTAACGTTAGCATAATGCATTTGGAGCTCTGCAACTACTCTGCAGTAAATGGTTCTGACAGAAATCCACTTCCTGTGGGTCAAGAATCTTCTGTTGAAGACGTCCAGTGTCCTGAAATTCTTTTGAATTTCCTTTAACTTATAATAAACTATGCCGACTCACTAAAAGATGAAGTATTTCCTTATTAGTGAAACCGATTCTGAATGAAAGACAACGTTCTCTACGTCTGTCACCATCATTTATTATCGTATAATACCAACTCTTTTACCCACAAACCTATGAGTTTATTCTCATAAAATTACATTTTTTCACATAATTGTACTACTTTATTCCGGTAAATGTATTTAATTTTTCTATTATCATGAAGTTCAACTGGCAGAACTAGAAAAACTAGACAGACAACTCTGAGCTAAAAACAGATGAAACACAACAACTAAAGTTTCAGATCAACAAAGACTAACAACAGATTGAAAACAATCATTTAAGATGAGATGAAAAATAGAATTTATATTTGGTGAAGAAAAAAAGAAAAATCTTTGTCTTCATCCACTAAGGCCTCATGGTCTCTCTGCT
>JAUDJI010000792.1:0-12562 GCA_037389245.1 Oryzias sinensis | reverse complement strand
TAGTAAAAGTTCTTCTTGTGGCAGCAAAGAAAGCCATAACTAAGAACTGGCAGAAGGCTGAAGCCCCAACACACAAACAATGGATGTATATTGTGGAAGAAATCCAAACAATGGAGAGACTTACATACAAACTAAGAATGAAGGAAGAAAGATTTCTGAAGGACTGGGAAAAATGGTTTATGTACAAAACAAGAAAAGGTTATGACATATTGTCAACTCTGTGATCAGTATACTGGATAGGAGGAAAATTTCAACCTGACAACTCTACGTACTTTCTTGTACTAATTTTTCATTTTCTTTGGATTTTTGTTCAATATATGCTGTTTCACTGCTTCTAACTTTGTTCTTGTGTTTAAAAACAATAAAAAGATATTTGCAAAAGATTTTCTTGCAAGGTCACCAGCAAAAGCTTAGGTGACTGTATCTTCTCTGTGATTGTCGTGGTGCCTTTAACACAGTCGGGTAGTGCGAGCGGTCAGGAAGAAAAGAGCAGTGTAAGCGCGTTGAGGGGGCGTGTCTGCAGCTGTGAACGCAGACCATAGTCTGTTATGGGATGGAAAGTTAGTGCTAACCAAGCTAAGTTACTTTGCTCATGACGCTTTGTGCTCTCCTTCAGGTCCGCCTACCAGTGGTCAGGCTGGTTCCTTCGTCCAGAGCTCCTCTCCACGCTCCACGCTGGTCTCGCCATCCTCGGCACCCACGCCTTACCTCAAGTTGGTTCCGCCGTCCTTGGCGCCGACGCCTTACCTCAAGTTGGTTCCGCCGTCCTCGACGTCCACGTCGCTGGATCCACGGACTGCCGCGCTTCCACGCCATGCCCTCGGGAAATACTCCACCATTCCTCGCCGTTCAAATTTCCGGTGACGTCAGATCTTCACCCAAAGATTACTCCACTCACGCTCTTTGAAACAATCTGTTCTTCTCTCAAGAAAATAAACCACTTTCGAGCTAGTCCTGGTCGAGAGTTAGTTCCGGGTTACAGCTACTGGGTCTGTCGCATCCACGACGTCATGACAGAACAAACTGGCCAACACCCAGGCCCAGCTTACCAGGAAGGACTCCGCCTCGCCGTCACGCATCAAGGCGCAGCTCTCGGTCGTCAAGCCGAAACGCTTGTCCTCGACGTCCACGTCGCTGGATCCACGGACTGCCGCGCTTCCACGCCGCGCCCTTGGGAAATACTCTCATTGACTCTGGAGCTGAACAAAGTTTCATTGACTGTCTTCTGGTGTCCAAGCTCTGTCTCCCCATAGAACCGCTGGTTCACCCTGTCAAAGCAGCCAGCCTCGGTAGCCAACTTCTTACCTGCATCACCCACCGCACCAGGCCCGTGCATCTCATCACCTCCGGCAACCACCATGAAGCCATTCAATTCTATATCATACAATCTCTTCAGTCTCCTGTCATTTTAGGTTTCCCATGGCTTCGCCACCACAATCCTCAGTTCGACTGGGTGAACCACCACATCATCAATTGGAGTACTCACTGTCTCGCAAACTGCCTTCGCTCCGCCATCCCTGCAGTCTCCCCTGATCATGATCCTATTATGGAAGAAATCGATCTCTCCAAGGTACCTTCCCGTTATCACGACCTCAAGGCTGTATTCAGCAAAAGTAAGGCTCGTGCTTTACCCCCGCATCGACCTTATGATTGCTCTATTGAGTTATTAAGTGGCGCCGCTCTCCCCAAGGGCCGTTTATTTAATCTCTCGAGTCCTGAAAAACTCGCAATGGAGAAGTACATTAATGAATCTCTCGCCTCAGGTCATATTCGTCCCTCCTCGTCTCCCATTGGTGCCGGGTTCTTCTTCATCCAGAAGAAAGAGAAAAGCCTGCGACCTTGCATTGACTTTCGTGAGTTAAATCAGATCACCGTTAAAAAAATAAATACTCCCTGCCTCTTATTAGTTCCGCCTTAGACTCTTTTCAAGAAGCTCGGGTATTCTCCAAACTAGATCTCCGGAACGCGTATCATCTGGTTCGTATGAGAGAAGGGGACGAATGGAAGACTGCTTTTAACACCCCCCTGGGGCATTTTGAGTATTTGGTAATGCCCTTTGGGCTTACGAACTTCCCTGCAGTTTTTCAACATCTTGTAAACGACGTCCTGCGCGATTTTCTCAACAGGTTTGTCTTCGTCTACCTCGACGACATTCTCATTTACTCCCCCGATCCTGAGACTCACACCATCCATGTACGTCAGGTTCTAGAACGCCTTCTCGAAAACCAGCTCTATGTAAAAGCCGAGAAATGTGAATTTCATGTCTCCACGGTCTCCTTTCTCCGTTTCATTATTGAAGCTGGCAATATCCGTCCCGATCCGGCCAAGGTTTCCGCAGTCACTAACTGGGAAACTCCCAGTACTCGTAAGCAGTTACGTTTCCTCTGCTTTGCCAATTTTTTATCGGAGATTCATTCGGAACTACAGCAGTCTCGCCGCCCCTCTTACCAAACTCAATTCAGTTAACCAGCCATTTATTTGGAGTCCGGAGGCTCAAACGGCCTTCGTGGAGGTGGTTGGCTCTGATTCTGGGATTGGTGCTGTCCTATCCCAACGAGAAGAAACTACTGGCAAACTCAAGCCATGCGCCTTCTTCTAGTGTAAACTGTCTCCCACAGAACGTAATTATGATGTGGGTAACCGCGAACTCTTGGCCATAAAACTCGCGTTAGAAGAGTGGCGGCATTGGATGAAGGATGAAACGCCTATAAAAATTGGCGAACCCAAAATACTGTTGTAGTTTCTTTCGTGGGTTTGGGGGTTCCCATTTGGAAACAGCTTCGATCTTTCCCGGGTCGGGACGGATGCTGCCTGCCTCAAATATATAACCCAAGAAGGGGATCACCGTGGCATGGAATTGGAATTTCTCTGCTTTGACGAAGAGGTGATTCTTTGATAAACATTGTAGAACCTGCCGAACGTGTTCAGGATGTTGCTCAGGGTTTTTTTGGAATAGATAAGTATATCGTCGAGGTATACGAAAACAATCCGGTTTATAAAGTCCCGAAGGAAATCATTAACGAGACGTTGAAAAACGGTAGGAGCGTTGGTCAACCCGAATGGCATTACAAGATATTCATAGTGGCCAAGAGGGGTATTGAAGAGAGTTTTCCACTAGTCACCTTCCTTAACCCAAAAGAGGTGGTAAGCATTGCATAGTCTAGTTGAGAAGATGCGAGCTTCCTGATTGGAATCAAAAACGGAACTAATTACAGGAAGACAGAACTTATCTTTAACCATGATCTGATTTAGTTCTCTAAAGTCAATGCATGGTCTGAGGGTTTTATCCTTCTTCTCGACGAAGACAAACCCCGCCCTGACAGGAGAGGACGAGGGACGGATGTGTCCCGAAGAAAGCACCCCCTGGATGTATCTCTCCATGGGTACTTTCTCGGGACCCAAAAGATTAAACAGTCTGCCCTTAGGGAGAGGTGCACCATCTAGTAGCATGATAGTACAATCGTAAGGCCGGTGCGGAGGTAAGGAGCCGGCCTTAGCTTTGCTGAAGACAGTGCGGAGATCCTGATAACAGCTAGGTACGTTGGAAAGATCAATTTCTTCCGGGGGCTTTAACGAGGAAGGACTGACCGGCAGAATAGCAGATTGCAGGCAATTAGCGAGACAAAACTCGCTCCAACCAGTGATGCGATGACGCACCCAATCAAACTGTGGGTTGTGACGTTGGAGCCAGGAAAACCCCAGCACGATAGGATTTTGGGGGGTACGAGTAACGAAGAACCGGCTTAATTCTCTATGATTACCGGAAGAAACGAGAAGAATAGGTTTGGTGCTATGAGTAATGATAGAAAGCTGCTGACATCCCAACCCAGCTGCTTTAACAGGGGAAGGAGGAGCTTCAGTGGGCAAAGACAGACGGGAAACAATACTATGGTCAATAAGGTTTTGTTCTGCACCAGAGTCAATTAAGGCGTGAAGTTCCAAAGTTTCAGAGGCATGGCATAGCTTGACAGGGATTTTAAGGAAATCTTTAGGGGATGACCTGAAATTACCCGCCCGCGGCCTGTCTTCTAGCAGGGGGCTTGAGAGTTTAGAATAGAATAGAACGCCTTTATTGTCACTGTGCACATGTACAATTTGCATCATGCGCGTATACAATGAAATGAAAAAAGCTGTTCACTATTCAGTACTTGCATGCATAGAGAATAATTTCACAGAATAATAGAATAATAAAATAATTTCACAAAATGAAGAATACAATATACCAAGTACCAGAAAAAAATGTACAAAGGTGCTAAAGGTGCAAAATGTGCAATAGAAAATAGAAATTTCCACAGAGAGGTAGTAGTTATAAACAAACAAAAAACAGTTATGCCCATGATGGCAGAGGTATATTGCACTTACTATATTGCACAATAATGGGAATATATTGCACATAATGAGATGTTGTTGACATGATGAGATGAGTATAGTGAAAGTCAGCAGGCGTGGGTCCAGATTGTGCTTCCTGAGGACCCGCAGAAAGTGGAGTCTCTGGTGGGCCTTCTTGATGACCTCTGTAATGTTTTCTGTCCAGGAGATGTTGTTGGAGAATACGACTTCCAGAAACCTGAAGGTGTGGACCCTGTGTGGATTGATGAAAAGGGGAGCTAGGTAGGTGCTGTGCCTCCTGAAGTCCACGATGATCTCTTTGGTTTTCTTGGTGTTCAGAGTTAAGTTGTTGTCTGCAAACCAAGCTGCCAGCTTCAGGACCTCCTCCCTGTAGGCTGCCTCGTCTCCCTTTGAGATGAGTCCTACGACTGTGGTGTCATCAGCAAACTTCAAGATGAGGTTGCTGTCGTGCTGTGGACTGCAGTCGTGGGTGTAGAGGCAGTACAGGAGTGGGCTCAGCACACAGCCCTGTGGGGAGCCAGTGCTTAGTGTGCGTGTGGGAGAGAGGTGGGGGCCCAGCCTCACAGCCTGGGGCTGGTCAGTGAGGAAGTCCTTTATCTAGGTACATGTGTGTGTGTGTGGGGGGGGGGCAGTCCTACAGTGTCCAGTTTCCTGATCAGAATGTCCGGGATTAAATGCAGAGCTGTAGTCCACAAAGAGCATCCGAATATAGCTTTGCTGCTCCTCCAGGTGGCTCAGCGCAGCATGCAGGGTTAAGGCGATGGCATCCTCTGTAGACCGGTTTGTGCGGTATGCAAACTGGTGGGGGTCGAGGTCTGGGGGGAGGTGATCATTGATGTCTCTCGAAGGACTTCATGATAACTGGAGTGAGTGGCACTGGACGATAGTCGTTGAGGGTGGAGATGGGGGATTTCTTCGACAATTCTTCAGCAGGGGGCTTGAGAGTTTAAACGTAAACTGCACTGGTGTCCTGACTGTCCACAGTAAAAACACGCCCCCTCGGCGTCGTCTTTTCTCTGCGGAGAGCTAACTCTCTTACACACACGCGCGCGCGCGCGCGGCCACAGCACATTCAAATCTCCATTTCACAACAGTGGGTACAGATATTCAAACTTTATAGTGAAGTTGGGGTGAATATGTTTTCTGATAAATTGTAAACACTTTTTCAACAAAATTCTAATTTCAGTATAGTTCCCAAAAAGATGGTTAATTGTTTCTGGTTGTGTTTTGCAAAAGTTACTATTAGGGTCAGTTCTTTTGATGTATCTTAGCATGAATTGATTGGTGGGGTGAATTTTGTGAATTATTTTAAAAGAAACTTCTTTCATTTTATTATTTATCAATAATTGTTTTGGGTCACACTCCAGCCTTTCCTCCAAATACCGTCGGGAACAAAACGTCTCCAGTAGGTTGTAGTACATAGTACAGAAATGACATCCCTTTGAAACAACGCAAGCATTTTTTTTTGTTATTGTCCTTATGGGTAGAAGTATAGCAGATTTTTTCTGTGGTGGTGTCAGTTGCATCCATAGGGGGCATTTCTTCATTCGTAACAGTTGTTTTAAACATTTGCCATATTTCTTTGGAAACAGCATCAAATACAATGGCAAATATATTTAGGAGTCCCAACCAGATTGTATTTGGAATTGAATTAAGTATACCATAATAAATGCCCGTTCATGTCAAAAAGTTGACCCACCAGTAGAATTTTTGTGTGGGAAAATTACAAAGATTTGTTCTTGTATAATATATAATTGTTGTTAGAAATAAAAAGGTTATGGGGAGAGAAATTGTGTTTGTGTAGAAGTTGTCATGATTGAGGCGAGAGTTCAGAATGACCCAAACGCTGGAACCCGGAAAGAGGCTAGGACTAAACGGTACGTTTGAGAGATTTAATGAAGAACAGGGTTTGACAAGCTTCTTCTTAGGCGAGGAGCGGCGTCTGGCTGGAGGGATCTTGAGGCGGATTTTCCAGACGAGGGACTGTGGCGTCCGTGGACTGCGACCAGGTGAGTTTCCAACAGGTTTCTTTCCTGAAGCAGAGCGAGAGGCACAATGAACATGGAGTAACGAGACAGGAGTCAAAAACATGAGTTGACCAGACTATGCACCATAGGAGGAACAACGAACTGGCACCGGCTGATGATCCAGGAGGAGCTTAAGAAGGCAGAGGTGATGAGGTAAGTGGGTGCAGCTGGTCGCGTCCAAAACAGGAAGGAGGGGGGAGGAGGGAGTAGCTGACAGGACATGACAGTACCCCCCCCCTCAACGATCGCCACCAGGCAGTCCTAGGCGACGATCAGGATGAGCAGCGTAGAAATCATCGATGAGGGTATGGTCCAGGATGAGCGAACGAGAGATCCACGAACGTCCCTCTGGACCAGGGGTCGGCAACCTTTTTTATTCAAAGAGCCATTTGGGACCGCCCCTAATAAAAAAGAAAACACCCGGAGCCACAACCCTTTTTGACATCATTATTTATATTATGCATGTATATATTATATCAAGGGTGCTCATTACGTCGATCTTCAAGGACATGATTGTAGATCGCGGGCCAGAAAAGATTAAAAAAAAGTACTTCTTTAAAATCCACCAAAGTCCTCACTGAGAAGTACGGGACTTGATTTACATGTAGATTGGCCAATCGGACATCTTCTGAAGCATACGTCGCTGCAAATGCACATTATGCTCTTTAAAGGATGATGATACCGTGGCCGCGTGTGGGAGGAGCTACTGGTTCTGGTCTGCATTGCTGCATGGAGCGGGACTGCATGGACCCTCCTCCGCCTCTCCACTTGCTTTCCCTCTCTACCTGTTCACCTGTTCACATCCTCTGCAGCTGAGAGTTGGTGTCCCCGCGCTCCTCAGTGTCTCCTACACAGAGAGCGCAAAATACGTTAGTCGAGGTGCTCCAGCGCACACAAGGAAAAAGAACCGGACGTAGGTTATAGCGGGGATAGAGCGGGTGGGCCAGAAAAACTGGTCGCGTCCAAAACAGGAAGGAGGGGGGAGGAGGGAGTAGCTGACAGGACATGACAGAAGTTCCCATGCAAGAAGAGCTTGTTTGTGGAATGCTGATAATTTAGCTGATATTTTATCAACATAATGACAAAGGAGAAGAAAATTAAGGTTGCCTAAATTTGAAAATATAAAATGTGGAAATACATTCCAAATTGAAGTAGGATTTTTTAGGTAAGATTTGATCCAGTTTATTTTAAATGGGTTATTTTAGGTTGTAATATCAAGAAAGTTTAGTCCTCCATTCTCGAACAAGTTCATTAAAACAGATTTTTTTAAATAATGTATACAATTTTTCTAGATAAAGTCAAATAAAATTTGGTCAACAGATTTTAGTGTTATAATGAGATAATGCAGAGTAAGTGAGTGGAGAGATTCCCTCTGCTTTTGACAGCAGGATCTCTTTGAAGCCATAAGTTAAAGCCTTTTCTGTTTTTCCCTATTACGGGGCTGATTTTAAAGAACTCTCCAATTTATTTTTGGTGATGGTAATCCCTATATGTTACACTTTATTTGATGGGAATTTCACATATGGATCCTATTTTGTCATTTTTGATACATTGATGGGAATTTCACATTCAAATTCACATTTTTTAATGTTAAGATGAAGTCCAGAGACATTAGAAAAAGCTTTTATTAGATTTAGGGCTTGAGGAATTTTACTGCGATCTTTCAAAAAAAAGGGTTGTATCGTCAGCTAGTTGGACATCAACTAGAGTTAATATTATCTAAAAATTGTCGGGGATTTTCAATGGGATCATTAATGGCATCATTAACAGCGTAACGTTTACTATAGAAAGAAATAACAAATTAGCAATAACAGAGGGGTCTGAATTTAGTTGGCCATCAATGTTTAAAGGGTGTAATGTATTTGATTTAGTGCAATGCTAAATCAAATACATATGGAGATATGGGAAGAATTGCTTTCACCCTCTTCCAGCCATTTTAGTCGAGAACTGATAAAGGCGCCTTGAGCACGATTTTTATAAAACTCATCCAGTTTATTTTGTAAAGAAGTTAAGTGAATTTGGTCATTTTCAGATTTATTTGCTGGACATGTTTGAGATAATCTTGTTTTGTCATTAATGACTTTATCCTCTTCTTCCTTTTTTAAAGTAGTATGAAACAGTTTCAGAAATTTGTTTTTGTACGATATCAAGCTTAAGTAGATCATTGTGTAGGATTCAATATGCTTTTTTATTTCCAGAGTTATTTTGATTTAATTTAATTGAAATCTGTCTTGCTTTTTGTGATCAGTAAGTGGGAATAATAAGGGAGAGTAAGGGAAAAATGTCAATATTAATGTCATCTGTATCCAGACAGTCAGAAACAAGCCAGAAATCTATACGACACTGCCGTGAGTAACTTTTGTTGCTCCATGTAAAACTTGATTTTGTTTGGAATTTTTCTCTCCAGGGATCTTTTAAAATAAATTTTTGTATAAATGAGATAAGTTCCGCATTAGGATTATCAGTTTGTCGTGGCCGACTATCCAGTCTGCAATGTAACACCATATTCCGGGCCTCCAATTATAATTATTACATTTGGATGTTTGTTTAAACATTTTATTAAAACGTTTTCTACTATGGATAGGAGTTGAGAATTTTCACTTTGCGTATTGTAACCGTATACATTTATAACCATAAAAGTCTTATTTTCATATGCCAAAATTATCCTCAGTATCGCATTTATATGAAAGAACGTCACCTTCAAATTTGTGTTTTACCGTAAGAGTGCCAGCTGAGTGCTGACTTTCGTGAGAAAGGAAAATGTTATCACCCCACTCTCAGGCAGGCTTACTTCTTTTTATTTATTTTTTTATTTTTATTTTTTTAACTTGCCCTGTCCAACAGCTGGGCAGACAGATGAGAGCTGAGGGCCTCTTGTGTTGGACATATTTTACTTTAACAAGAGGGGTTATTAATCTTCAGACAAACCAGAGGTATGTCTGAATAAAACCATTTTGTAATTGAGGCCAAACTTTATTAATTTCAATCATGTTTGAAAATCTTTGGTGTTGGACCGGACGGAAAACGAAAGGAGGGAAGAAGAGAGAGGGATATTAGAGGTGGGGTTAGGAGGGTGATAATAGGAGGGGGGGGGGTAAGACCATGAAGCAGCATAAAGCAACAAGTTTACTGGTTGTTTATCATTACGGTAAGGTACAGATGTAATACAAACTCAAAGGGCAGGGCCTGTCCACACACACACTCAAATGTTATCAACACACCTGCTAGCTGCAAAAATGTCCACATGTCGACATGTACACAAAACCGATAGTGTTCACACGCATACTTATGCCTTCAAACCAACTAGTGTGAAATATTTCATTCATTCAATCACTGTTAGTGCAAAAGTGAGCTAACACCTGTGCTCAGGTGAGTGTTTATGTTCTTCTAAAATGGATGGCGGAATGTGAAAAGAAGGAGGGGGAGTGCCCAGCCATCCCCACACCAAGACCCCGCCGCAGCAGCAGCGGCAGCCAGAACCCCCCAACGCCACACGGCAGCAGGCAGAGAACAACCGCCCCCCGGGCGACCAAATCCGCCACCCAGGCCAGGGCCAGCAGTATTGCCCCGAGGCCCCCAGAGCCAGAGCAGGGAGGCATGGGGGGGAAAGAGAGTGCCGCCCCAGTCCAACCAGGAGAGCATGCCCCCCCGCCGCGCCGGGAGGGCCCAACGCAGGGCCCCACCCGAGAAGGTTGCCCACAGCCCCAGACGAGCACCCCATCACCACCCAGGAGTTCTGGGCACCCCCCCGCCCCAACCCCAGGTACGAGCCAGGACCCCCCAAGGGAGACCCGCTCCACACTACAGGCAGCCACCCAACCGGCCCACGGTTGGTCCAGGAAAGAGCAAGGCAGGGGCCAGCCGCCCCCGCCCAGGAGGGGAACACCCCGGGGAGAAGGGGGGCCCACGAGGGGTGTTGTAAACATGGCCCAACCAGGCTCGGCTTCTTTACCGTTGATATATGCTTGAGGACCGACATAGTAAGCGGTTTTCCCTTCTTCTCTGGCTGGCTCAATCTCTTCTGCTGTTTTTTGCAGCTTTCCACACGGCGTCCCCCGTGTCTTGCTGGCAAGGTAGCCACAGTAAAAATGAAAATCTTACCAAAAGTTAATTATCTAGATTGGAGTCCGGTTCCGGGGTTAAGGCAGGACGCGTGGTCGCGGCTCTCTGCGGATACTATCTTCAAATTACTTAAGAAGTTGATTTTCTCCAAAAAGAGAGCTGACCATGCCCCCGAAGAAACCCCAGGAATATGAAGAGCTCAAAAAATCTCTTGACATTATTCAAGAAACGCTGAAAAGTTTTATGGATCAAGTGTCGGCTAAACTAACGCCACTCTGGGAGATGATGGAAGAGTTCCGAAGATTTCGGGCTCAAAACGAGCAGGGAGAAAACCGGGTCGAGATTCTGGAGAAAAGACTGGACGATGTGGAACAGCAAGTAAGGATGAATAATGTCATTCTCACTGGAGTACCAATCAAGCCTCGAGCGAAGCTGAATTCAGCTGGAGCTAGCACTGCTAATGCTAGCGCTAGCGTAGCTAGCAGTGCAAAAACGGAGATTGACGCGTCGCTGGAGCAGCAAATACATTCATTTCTCACATCGAAAGGGAACCGGATATTGATAAATCATGTAATAAAATGGTTATAGTATAACGGGGTGGGATTATATAAGTTCGCTTCCTTCCACTCCCTTTCAAGCAATTTTTATTAATTATGTCTAATTATCCTAAGTTTGATTAATTACTGTATGAATGTATAACTGATGATTATATTGCTTTTGTGTGTATTACTTCTATTTGATTGCTTGAAATAAACCATTTCAAATCAAATCAAATCAAATCTATTCTCAATGATTCACACACAACTGCCATTAAAATGGTTCAAAACATTAGACTCATCCATATCAAGCTTTTTATGGAACAATAAACCTGCAAGAATTAGTCTAAAAACTTTAAAATCTGCAAAAAGCTGTGGAGGATTACAATTACCTAACTTCCACAATTACTTTCTTGCAAATAGATTACAATACATCTTAAAATGGTTAAAAAATAATCCAGAAACCAACTCATGGTTAGACTTGGAACAGGCGTTATGTGGAAAGATCATCCTGTCAGATCTTCCATTTATTAGCCAAACAGTTAAAAAACAGGATTGTTTCAAAAGTATTAATATAAATGCCACTTTAACAGCCTGGTGGGAATTTCTCAAAATATCAAAATCATCAATTCAACCATGCAAAATGACACCCATCTGGAACAACCCAGACATCCTTATAAACAAAAAAAATGATCCACTTCCCAGCTTGGCAAGCAGGGGGCATAAAACAACTAGAGCACATAATTATTGATAGAAGATTCATAACTCCCCAGAAACTTCAAGACAAACATGGAATAAATAACTTCTTGGAATTTCAGCAACTTAAATCAATTATTACTAAAAAGTTTAAATACAGAGACAACGATTTAAAGCTACCAGATGTAGTTACCACTCTGATTAATTTCTCAATGAATAAATCTCTCTCCAAAATATACAAACTTTTATGTAATTTAGATAATAATATTTCACTTCCGACAACAAAATGGGATGCAGATTTGAGCATCAGCACAGATGAAAGCTTTTGGTCAGAACTTTGTCTAAACACCTTTAAACTGAAAAAAAGTCCAAATCTGCAGCTAATCCATTTCAAAACCCTTCACAGAATTTACTACACTGGACAGAGGATGTTCAAGATGGGTCTCAGTAACTCAGACATTTGTCAGCACTGTGACAATAATTTACCCGACAATTACATGCATGCACTATGGTTCTGCACGCCTGTCCAGGCTCTCTGGCAGCAGGTATGTGTCGATCTATCAGTCTGGCTTAAGGTTTCAATCACAGCTTCACCGTCACTTTGTGTGCTTGGTGACACGAGTGCCATCGATGTAGAAGGAGGATTAGGCTCCATCATTTTCATATATCTTTGTATTGCTAAAAAAAACTATTTTAATAAATTGGAAAAGCAAGAAAAATATAAATATAAGTCAACACAGAAATCTGCTGCTTGATCATATCAGCTTGGAAAAAATGTCAGCCCAAAGTTCAAGTAACTTTGAAAGAATTCAGTCTCTCTGGTCTCCCATAGCTAACTCCACGACTTAGGGGGTGGGGGGGCCTGGTCGTCGCTGCTCCTTGCCCTTCTGC
>JAUDJI010000791.1:0-12563 GCA_037389245.1 Oryzias sinensis | reverse complement strand
CCCTTCTGATGATTGTTCTGACTCCTCTGTCTGAAATCCTGCGAGGAGCACCTGGCCGTGGCAGGTTTATGGTAATGCTGTGTTCTTTCCACTTCCGGATGATGGCCCCAATGGTACTCACTGGAACTTTCAGAAGTTTAGAAATGCGCCTGTAACCAATGCCTTCAGTGAGTTTTGCAACAATAAGGTTGCGTAGGTCTTTGGACAGCTCTTTGCTTTTACCCATCATGCAATGCTTCTTGTCTAACACCTTGCTGGTGAAAAACCTTTTTAAAAGGCATCAATCAGGACTATACCAGCTAATTTTACTCTGCACTAATAGGGGGCAGGTTAACCTTCTGAATACTGACAAACTCCAGCTGCTTTCTTGGCTTGCCAGACCTTTTTACCCCTCCTTTTCTTCGTGTGTTCAATACTTATTCCCTGTGTCATTTTCACTTTATTACACATAACTTCATTTATGGACATAAATGTTTTGAATTCTTTCTATGTGTGCATTACTTGGGTTGATGCCGACATCTGGTGAAAATTCCGTGTCAATAGCTCGATTAGAAATATGTTTTTTGAGAGAAATGTTGACGTGTTCAATACTTATTTTCCCTGCTGTAAATGATGCCATTAGAATGATTCTGAATCATAAACAGACATATTTGCATATTAGGGTTTATATTTATATTTAATTTTGCCAAATATAAATGAAAAAAATAAGCAGCTTTGTCAAAGAAAAATCAGAAATTTAATACATTTTTCAAAATTAAGGCAGAGACTTGGGAACCATCAGTAGGTTCCCAACTAATGGTTTCCAGTAACGTCATTTCCGGGTGAGCTTTTCCCAGTATTAGTCGTGTGTGACTGCTGTCCTCTTGTTTAGCATTAGCCTGCCTACTATTGCTTACTCTAAGGGTTATCTGGGGTTAATATTTACATCTAGCACCTTTTAGTAGCGAATACACTACTGTTAAACCGCTTGCTGTTCACTTTCTCATTTTGCTAAATAAACCACTTCTCTTTACCTAAACACCGCTAGTCTTAGCTTAGAACCTAGCATAGCCACCACTCCTTCTGCCTTTCCCCCTCCCTCCTGGCCCATGTGCCACATGTTTAGTGAGGATCCTGCCTCCTTTAGTGAAGATAACGGTAGGTGTGTTAAGTGTAGTCTTGTGTTAGACTTGGAGGCCAGGCTGGAGCAGTTAGAAGCGCGGCTCCACACAGTGGAAGCTAAGCCGGCTAGCCAGGTCGTTACTCATAGCGCGGGCCGCGCTACCAGGGCTAACTTAGTTAGCACCCCAGCGCCCCCCCCCCAACAGCCGGGAGACAGTCAGGGGTTTGTACCGGTTGGAAGGAAACATAGTGATAAACGCAAAAACTTAGAGCACCCGAGACTCCACGTTAATATTAGGTTCTCCCCCCTCAGCGTCACACCCGCTGAACACTCAACTCTGGTTATAGGCTCTTCTGAAGTTAGAAACGTGGAGCTCCCAGCGGCTACAGTCAGGTGTTATCCGGGGGCCAGAGTTGGTGACATCGAGGGGAACCTTAGGATGTTAGCTCAGAGTAAGTTCAGGTTCCGTCGAGTCGTGATTCACGCAGGCGGTAATGATGCCCGACGGAGACAATCAGAGGTGGTTAAGTTAAACGTAGCTTCGGTGTGTAAACTAGCTAAGACGATGTCCGACACTGTAATTTTCTCTGGTCCCCTGCCGAACTTAGTCAGTGATGAAATGTACAGCCGCTTTTCATCATTTAACCACTGGCTTTCTAGATGGTGCCCAGAAAACTGCGTTGGTTTTGTGGATAACTGGAGCGCGTTTTGGGGGAAGCCCGGTCTCATGCGGAGAGACGGCGTCCATCCCACCCGGGACGGTGCCGCTCTTCTTTCTAGAAACATTTCTGCTAGCCTTAGTCTGTCAACCTGACAATCCAGAGACGAGACCCGGGGGCAGAGCATCAGTGTAAAACGCTCCTCTGAGCCTCCCTTAGGGTTAGTGCCGGTGCAAAACCCATGCAGGGAAAGTCAAGCAGGTTCGAGCTTTAGCTTATGTGCTGAAAGACAAATGAAAGGAGCGCGTCATAGAAACCTTAAAGTGACAGACAGCAGTTCTCACAAGCAGAATTATGATGTAATTAAAGCGGTTTATTAAACATTCGATCCATTTCCTCCAAGTCCTTCTTAGTTAATGAGTTAATTGTTAATCTCATAGATTGAATGAAGCAACACCCCCCCCCCCAGTTATGCTAACTATCAGAAATCCAGAATTTCAGGGAAAGGAGGTGGTTTGGCAGTAATATCACAGTCTAGCTTACTTCTCAGCCCTAAAGTTAAAAATGCTTATAATTCATTTGAAAACATCATATTGTCTTTAAGTCACCCTAACAGGAAAACTGGAAAACCTGTTTTAGTCATAATTATCTATCGCCCCCCCGGCCCATATTCAGAATTTTTAACTGAGTTTTCCGACTTCCTATCGACTATTGTCTTAGATTCTGATCAAATTATAATATTAGGGGATTTTAATATTCATGTTGATGACCCCAGTGACTGCCTAGGAAAGGCTTTTGCAGCTTTATTAGATGATGTTGGTTTCACCCAAAGTGTGAATGAACCCACTCACTGTCATAAGCACACCCTGGATCTTGTTCTAACCCATGGGATAGAGATCAGCCAGCTGAGTGTCCTTCCTCTTAACCCCATCATTTCTGATCACTTTATGATTACCTTCCAGTTTACACTGGAACATCCTTCTGCCCCAGTGAATAAGAAACAGCTTAGAAGAACCTTAACTGACCGTTCTGTGTCTGAGTTTAAACACACAGTTCAGCCAGTACTTAGTGATATTCTGAGAAAATACTCTGAGTCCAGCTCCCATAGCATCAGTCCTAGTATAAATGACCACTTTGTTAATGATGCCTTACAAGCCCTCAGGAGTTCACTCCATATTGTTGCCCCCTTGAAACCTAAGTTCATCAGACAAAACCGAGTAGCACTGGTGGTTTAACGCTGAAAATCGTTCTCTTAACCAAGAAACCAGTAAGTTGGAAAGAGAATGGCGCCGCTCGGTTCAGAGCAGTCTCTGGATATCTGGAAACATAGCCTATTAAATTATAAAAAAGCTCTGCGTAGAGCTAGAAGCCAGTACTATTCAACCTTAATATCAGAGAATGGAAACAATCCAAGATTTCTTTTTAGCACTAGATTGACTCGCAGTCAGAGCTCAGTAGAACCACATTTTCCTGTTTCTCTCAGCTCTGATGATTTTCTTACATTTTTCGATAGTAAAATCTCAAATATTAGACATAAGTTAAATCAAGTTATTCCTACTATCTGTTAGACCCAATTCCCTCTAGACTTTTTAAAGAAACTTTTCCCCTAATTAATGATCCCATATTAACAATTATAAATACCTCTCTGGAAACGGGTTACGTGCCACAGTCTTTTAAATATGCAGTTGTTAAACCTCTTCTGAAAAAGCCCAGTTTGGATCCTAGCATCTTGGCCAACTATAGACCGATATCAAACCTGCCCTTTATTTCTAAAATCCTAGAAAGAGTTGTAGTTAAGCAGCTTTACTGCCACCTACAGGACAACAGCCACTTTGAAGACTTTCAGTCGGGGTTTAGATCCCACAACAGTACGGAAACTGCACTAGTCAGAGTCTCTAATGGCTTGTTATTGGCCTCAGAAAAGGGACTACTTTCTATTCTGGTCCTGTTGGACCTCAGTGCAGCCTTTGACACTATCGACCACGGTATTTTACTCCATAGATTAGAGCAGGACATAGGGATCAGAGGATCTGCTCTCCAGTGGTTTAAATCCTATCTGTCCGATAGGTATCAGTTCGTTAATGTAAATGGACATTCCTCTCAGTACACTCGAGTCAACTATGGAGTCCCACAGGGCTCAGTCTTGGGACCGATCCTGTTTACGCTTTATATGCTACCCCTACGAAACATGATCAGGAAACACAGCATTAATTTTCATTGTTATGGCGACGATACGCAGTTGTATTTATCCATGAAGCCTGACCAGAATGACCAGATAGAGAAACTGAACGCCTGCATCAGCGACATCAAGACCTGGATGACAATTAATTATCTCCTCTTGAACCCAGAAAAAACTGAGGTCATTATACTTGGTCCTAAAAACCTCAGAGACGCTCTGTCTGCTCAGATAGTCTCCCTGGATGGCATAAGTATAGCCCCTAATTCCACAGTTAGAAACCTTGGGGTTTTATTTGACCAGGATTTATCATTTAAGGCTCACATATCTCAGGCGTGTAGAACTGCCTTTTTTCATCTGCGGAATGTTGCTAAGATCAGAAATATACTTTCAAAGAGTGATGCTGAAAAACTCATCCATGCATTTGTTACTTTGAGGATTACTGTAACTCCTTGTTAGCAGCATGTCCTAAGAGTTCCTTAAGAAGTCTCCAGCTTGTTCAGAACGCAGCAGCTAGATTGTTAGCTGGAACTAGCAGAAGAGATCACATCACTCCTGTGTTAGTTTCGCTCCATTGGCTCCCAGTTGATTCCAGAATCAAGTTCAAGATCCTCCTGTTAACCTATAAGGCCTTACATGGAATGGCCCCGTCCTATATTAAGGACCTCATAGTCCCTTACCATCCAATGAGAACACTTCGCTCGCAAAATGCAGGACTGCTTGTGGTTCCTAGAATTAGTAAAAGTACGGTTGGAGGTAGAGCGTTTAGCCACCAAGCCCCTGTTTTATGGAATAAGCTCCCAGCTCATGGAAGAGAGGCCGACTCAGTTTCTACATTCAGAGTTAGACTGAAAGCATTCCTCTTTGGACAGGCTTACTTCTACCCTTCCTCTCTTCTCTATTTTTGATCAGCATTTATCATTTAGTTCTCCATGCCTCTGTTTGGTGCAGTGCGATTCATGTATTGTCCCTCTTTTCCTCTCCCATCCTGGGGAGTGGGAGTCCTTCCAGACTCCAGTTGGCTCATCCGTGCTCCAGTTCCTGACCGTTTACCTCGTCTCTGCTCCTGCTCCTACACCTGGCTGTGGTTCCTGTCTCCGGCTCGACTCGCGCCCCTAACTGTGCCCCCAACCACAGCTGGATTAAGCTTATCTGCTGGACTTTTATATGTGTAGTTGTAGATTTAAATAAGTTAATTCTTCTCTAAGAGTTCTGGTAAATCGCCTGTCCGTCCTGGGGGAGGATCCCTCCTTCATGTGGGCACCCCTGAGGTTTCTTCGTTTTTTCCGGAATCCGTTTTTTTTTTGGGAGTTTTTCCTTACCGCGAAGGGGGGTCTAAGGGCAGGGATGCCAGTATAGCTTAGTCAGTTTGTTAGTTCATTTTAGTATTTTCCTATTGAACTCTTTGTTTTCATGATCCTTTTGAGTTCATGTTTTACTTCGAAGCCGATCGAGATGACTGTTGTTGTGATTTGGGGCTATACAAATAAAATTGAATTGAATTGACTCTAAACGGAACCAGGAATAAATTCAGACAAAAGACACTTTTCCATCATAAATTCTTTCATTACTCCATCAAAATCAGGAGAAAATACAGAAAAAATGTTCCAAATATGGCCTTCCCTTTCTAGATGTAAATTTTCAGTTGACTTTGTGGAAGCTGTTTGTTATTTGCTACAGACCAAACCTGAGTCTGAACTGCTGCTCTAAGTTAGCTCCTTTTCATGTCATTTATTACAGTTTCCTGTTTATCTGAGTCATTTTAACTGATATTTAAATGTGATGAAGTTGTTGATAGATGACACCTTCATTTCTCTGAACAATTCACCAGAAACTAAAATACAACCTTCCTTTAAGCACTAATCATTGGAAGTAAAGAAATAAAATAAAAAACATAAAACATTTTTGTAGTTAACTATGTAGCAGTGCCATATATAATTAGGATTGTCATTTTTCTGTTTGGATAATAAACAGTATTTGCATTCCATTCCAAAGCCCTCAGTATTATTAATGGTCCAGTGTTTCATTTTTCTTCATCATGTGAACACACTACGGTTTGATTTTTATGTATTTATGTGTAGACTCTTTATGTTGTAATTGAGTGGTTTTTTTGGACTACAAATATGGCGGCCAAGAGACTTACTGCAGGTGTTATCCTGTCTCTCAGGTGTGTGGTTGATTACAGCTAATTACAGCAAAAGGAGGCCGAGAGAAGGAGAAACAAACTGGCTGGGGGTGACGTTTGACAGCTGCTTGAAGGATGGATTAGAGCAGGGGTGTCAAACTCATTTTCCCCGAGGGCCACATCAGCAAAGTGTTGTCCTCAAAGGGCCAGATATAAAGTGAAAAGGAGTTTGACACTCACTGTCCCACTGTATAGTCACCCAATCCGATAGTTCAAGTCCAATTCCCCATAGATATGAATAAATTCACAACAATTTTTATGTTTTATTTTAAGAAATAAAAAACTTTTATGCTCTCGTGGGCCACATTAAATGACATGGCAGGCCTTGAGTTTGACGCACGTGGATTAAAGCAATGGATGGTTCTCTGAATTAAAAAACTGAGGAAAAAGCAGAACTTTCTGCCACCCTTCATAAGGTCCTCCTTTACCAGAAAGTTGCACGATTTCTGTCACAACTGATCCGGTAAGAAGCCGTTGACCATCGGAATGCGGACGGAGCATCACCGGCCCCACTTTCTTTGAGACTGCTTTGTCCAGAGGGAAAAAAGATGCTAAAGAAACTTTAAAGTATTGTGTAAATAATATAAAGACTGGGTTTATTGGGTGGTGGTGTTGTTGTAAATATATGTGTATATTTCAATATATCATAGATAACTGGGAAACATTGTGTTGGAGTTGTTTTGTATAAATAAAGAAAAAGAAACAAGCACATACAGTTAAAGAAGGAGATCCCTGATTTATTTTTTCGTACTTACTCTCATTTAATGCTCAGTATTACACATTACTAAACAGTTAAATCAATGCAGAGATCAGAAACAGAAAGATCTAGAATTGTTTTTCTCACAGATCCAGTATTTCTGGTTGTGTCCTATATTCAGTTGTGTCCATTTCCCTTCAGCATTTAAGGACACTGCATGGAAGGCGTTGTACGGATCTTCTGAAAACATCTCATCCCAGAACCTGTGATAAAACATTCTGTTTACCTCTGGTCTAAATTCAATTCATAAACTGGTCTGAATTATGATGTTACAAACATTTTCTGTATTTTTTAAAGGATTTCACACATTTACAATCAGGCTCAGTCATAAAGAATAAATTTAGTAACGTTGTAAAAGAAACAAAGTCTTACGTTTCTGTCAGTGGTGATCCATCCACCCATTTCCATTCAGATTTATGTCTCTGGAATGACCCTTCAGCAATCAGACCGATCCAGGATTCTGCTTTTGGTTTCAATGTAGAAACAAACTCCTAGAAACAAAAGAAAATGTTCTTTCTTAATACATTCTCTCCATCTTGGTTTCCTTTCACACTAAATGACCAGTAAAAAAATGTCTGGTCTTTAGGATTCATCTGTTCTGGATAATTGTCCTAAAAACTGAGAGAAAGTTCATCTGAGGAACAAAATTTGACTTCCTTTGATGCAGATTTCTGTTCATTTAGTTTTTGCTTCTTGTTTTGTCTTCAGGGCCAACAGTCCATTTCTACTGAATCCCAGTTTAGCCTATTTGGAATTGAAGACATTAGAAGTGGGAAAAAGAGTTTCTGTGTTCCATCACAACGTTTCTTTGAAATGTTGCTGAAAGACAAACATGAAATCTGAGTTGTTGAGGAGAATTTCAGCTGGAATCCATCAGCATCCAGACAACAGCAGCACACATACAGGTGGAGAATCCAAGACACAAGAAGCTGGAAGGAACTAGTGTGAACACACCCACCTGTTCCTCTTTGCTGTTTAACACCACCAGATCAAATCCTTTTTCCCAACAGAAACTCCTGCTGTCAATCCAATATTTCCTCTCAGTAGATTTATAGTAGCAGCTGCTTCCAAATATCTTCCATCCTTCAGGACACCATTTACCTTCAAAGACTAATATACAAAAATCCTGCAGGGTTTACTTTCTGGTTTAATCTGTATTTTCTACTAAAACTTTCAAGTTCAGTTCAAAGGTAAAAATGATCCAAACAAATTGATATCATCCATTAGTTTTCAGTCTTTTCTCACCTTCAATCTGATTTTTCAGCTGTTTTATTTCATCCCAAAGCGTTTTGTTGATGCCTGAAAGACAGTAGAAGTCCATTTATTATTGATTTGTACTTAAATGAACAATCACATGGCCTTCAACAGATACGAAGCAATCTTCACTTTTGTTGGGGGGGTTGGTCATGATGCAGAGGTGGAGCAGTTTAGGCAGGTTTGATTCCCAATCTGCCTGTACATGTGTTCAAGTGTCCTTGACAAAACACTGAGCCTCATGTTTTGCTGTCATGGTGAAGAGGACCTGGCTGCAGACATCAACGTCCAGAACCAGAAGTCCTGGACCAGAACTGGAATGACCCACATCACTCAAAACAACTTACTATTGGAACTGATAACCCTAACAGTTTTAATTTTACCATTTTAAACTTCACTGAAAGTTTTTTCTACAATTCTGAACACTTTAGTGTTACCGTGAGGGTAAGTTGTATAATTTCTGCTTCCTCAAATTATGTGAGGAACCATCTTGTCTGCAGGTTCCTCTTTGCATGAAAGTGTGTGTAAATGGATGAAAGGAGTCAAATCTGTAAAATATAGTGGTTCTAGAAGGAAACTGGAAAATATTTGTATTGTTGGGAGCATCTCATTTACAAAGTGAGGGTGAACTCTTTTCTCCTCCCATGTTCTACCTATACTCAACTGTGCTCATCAGTGCACCTGTATGTCATCAGCTGATTGGGAGAAAAGTTCAGACTAAACGTTCCTGATGGCATCATCTACTATCAGTCTTTATGTGGTGGGATCCATGTTGTGGTACTTTGTCAGACCAGTGGATCCTGAGAGGGAGTTGTGTTACTTTAACAACCGTTCAGTTGTAAACATTAGGCTCTCTTGACCAATCCCTCCTTGCAAAGCAACAGAACTATTTCCAGCAATTTAGATTCTGTCTGGGCCGAGGCTAGATTACTTTCAGCCAATCAGTATAAATAATTCGGGATCCTGTGTAGATTTTGGATTTTCAATGCCTGCTAGTCTTATTTGAGGTCACAGTTGTAGTTCATCTCATTGCATTTTATTCAAATCTGAGCTAAAAGAGACTTTTGGAAAATGATAAAGTTAGACAGGACGTTTGCATTGCAGAAAGTGTCAGGAAAGTCATTTAACAACTGCAGATTTTTAGCCAGGCTTTCATCAATGCATTCTGCATCTTGTCTGATCCGTATTTCATGCTGGACTTAAGCTGGATATCAACCTTAAGTAGTCTGGATAAATTCCAGCACATGCTGAAAATCAGATAACTTTAACTGTATTCCATTCAGGAGGATCTATGTGTTACACCCTTGAAAATAGACAGTACTTTGTGTTCTTTTTGACAACTTAATTCTTAACAACTTAACTAAATGTGTATATTCTAATGTTGTGTACTTTCTTCTGAGGCAGCCAGAGCAGGAAAAGAAATGTGATGGCATACACATCAAAGCGCATCTCAATTCTGCACATGCGCACATTGCAAACATGGAGACAGTGCTGTATTATCAAATAAGAGTATAGTAAATAACTAAAAAAGAAATGTTTCTCACAATTTTTATTAGTGCAAAGTAATATCAGCTGGTATAGTCCTGATTGGTTCCTTTTAAAAAGGTTTCTCACCAGCAAGGTGTTAGACAAGAAGCATTGCATGATGGGTAAAAGCAAGGAGCTGTCCAAAGACCTACGCAACCTTATTGTTGCAAAACACACTGAAGGCATTGGTTACAGGTGCATTTCTAAACTTCTGAAAGTTCCAGTGAGTACCATTGGGGCCATCATCCAGAAGTGGAAAGAACACGGCATTACCCTAAACCTGCCACGGCCAGGTGCTCCTCACAAGATTTCAGACAGAGGAGTCAGAACAATCATCAGAAGGGTTCTCCAACAGCCCAGGACCACCTGTGGAGAGCTTCAGAAAGACCTGGAATCAGCAGGTACCGTTGTTTCAAAGAAAACAATAAGTAATGCACTCAACCGCCATGGCCTCCACGCATGCACACCACGCAAGACTCCATTTTTGAAGAAGAAGCATGTTGAAGCTCGTTTGGAGTATGCGACACAACATTTGGATAAACCTATAACATTCTGGGAGAAGATACTCTGGTCAGATGAGACCAAAATTGAACTCTTCGGATGTCATAAGACACAACATGTTTGGAGGAAAAATGGCACCGCACATCACCCCCAAAACACCATACCAACAGTCAAGTTTGGAGGTGGGAGCATCATGGCGTGGGGCTGTTTTTCAGCATGTGGTACTGGTAGACTTCATATCATTGAAGGAATAATGACTGGAGAAAAGTATGGAGACATTCTTGATCAGAATCTGCTGTCATCTGCCAGGCTGCTGAAGATGAAAAGAGCGTGGATCTTTCAGCAAGACAACGATCCCAAGCACACAGCCAAGGTAACACTCAACTGGTTGAAGAATAAGAAAATAAAGCTGCTAGAATGGCCCAGTCAATCATCAGACTTGAATCCAATTGAAAATCTTTGGAAAGAACTGAAGATCCGGGTTCACAGAACAGACCCCCGGAACCTTGAAGATTTGAAGGCAGTTTGTGTGGATGAATGGGCCAAAATCACACCTGAGCAATGTATTCCACTGGTTTCTCCATACAGGAGGCGTTTTGAGGCTGTAATCACCCACAAAGGTTTTTGCACTAAGTATTAAATAAATTTCAGTAAGCGTGTTCAATACTTATTCCCTGTGCCATTTCACTTTATTACACATAACTTCATTTATGGACATAAATGTTTGGATTTCTTTCTATGTGTGCATTTCTTGGGTTGATGCCGACATCAACCATGCCGACATCAACCACATTTCGTGTCAATAGCTCGATTAGAAATATGTTTTTTGAGAGAAATGTTGACATGTTCAATACTTATTTTCCCCACTGTAAATTCCATATTAACAATAATAAATACCTCTCTGGAAATGGGTTACTTGCCAAATCAGTGTATGCCATAATTGATGGATTGGTCAGCTGGTCCACTAATTTCTCCAGTATTTCTTGATGAATTTCCGTTCATCAAGCCTATTTTATTATAAAATAGCTCTGCGTAGAGCTAGAAGCCAGTACTATTCAACCTTAATATCAGAGAATGGAAATAATTCAAGATTTCTTTTTAGCACTATTGCTAAATTAACTCGCAGTCAGAGCTCAGTAGAACCACATGTTCCTGTTTCTCTCAGCTCTGATGATTTTCTTACATTTTTCGATAGTAGCTCCAAGTGGCAACAAACAGGATCGTCAAGGACTGTTGTGTTTTGATTTTCACCGAGACCTGGCTTCATTCATCCATACCGGACGCGGCTATCGAGCTAGCAGGCCACACGGCACATCGCTACGACAGGAGCGGCCACTCCGGTAAGAGCAAAGGAGGGGGACTGTGCATATATGTGAACAATAACTGGTGCACCAACTCCAAGACTGTAGCCAGTCACTGCTCTCCGGACGTGGAATATGTGACTGTCAGATGTAGCCCGTTTTATCTTCCAAGAGAGTTCACTGTAGTCATGGCAACTGCTGTGTATATACCACCAGATGCTAATGCTAACTTGGCACTGGGACTCCTGCATAGCACGATTAGCAGCAACCAAGACAAATATCCTGAGGCTGTGCACATCATTGCCGGGGACTTTAACCATGCTGAATTAAAATCTGTGTTCCCGATGTTCCATCAGCATGTGAAATGCGCCACCAGAGGGGAAAAGACATTAGACAAAGAGCTATACAGCTCCCACACCTGGGCCAGTCAGACCACATTTCCCTGCTCCTAACCCCTGCATATACCCCCCTCATGTAACGGGCTCCCACCAAAAGAAAGAATATTAAAACTTGGCCCGAAGGTGCCTCCCACCAGCTGCAGGACTGCTTTGAAAGAACAAAATGGGAGATTTTCGACCACCCAGACCTGGAAGAGCACACAGCAGCAGTCCTGTGCTATATCAACCATTGCACAGACACTGTTACTGTGGACAAGCACATCCGAGTGTATCCAAACCAAAAACCCTGGATGACCAGAGAGGTCCAGCGACTGCTGCGGGAGAGGAACACAGCCTTCAGGTCCGGTGACAGGAACCTGTACAGCTCTGCCAGAGCAAACCTGAAGAGAGGCATCCGACAGGCCAAAATAGACTACAAGCAAAAAATGGAAGACAACCTCAAAACAAACAACACACGGCAGGTTTGGCAAGGGATCCAACACCTAACCAACTACAGACCAAACCTCGCTGCTGTTGATGGGAACCCTTCACTGGCAGAGGAGCTTAACCTCTTCTTTGCCCGCTTCGAGGTGGAGCCACCAGAGACAGCTGCATTACAGGCATCAGCGAACAACGGCCCCTCCCTAAGGGTAGAGGAACATGAGGTGAGGCGCACGCTGAGGTCTGTGAACCCGAGGAAGGCTGTCGGACCTGATGGCATCAC
>JAUDJI010000790.1:0-12564 GCA_037389245.1 Oryzias sinensis | reverse complement strand
GTGCGGAGCGGGTCTCCCTTGGGGGGTCCTGGCTCGTACCTGGAGTTGGGGCGGGGGGATGCCCGGAACTCCTGGGTGGTAGTGGGGTGCTCGTCTGGGGCTGTGGCCGTCTTTCTCCGGTGGGGCCCTGCGTTGGGTTCTCCCGGCGCGGCGGGGGGGCTGCTCTCCTGGTTGGGCTGGGGCGGCGCTCTGTCTCCCTCCGTGCTTCCCTGCTCTCTGGCTCTGGGGGCCTTGCGGCGGTCCTGCTGGCCCCGGCCTGGGTGGCGGGCTTGGTCGCCCGGGCGGCGGTTGTTCCCTGCCGGTTCTCGTGTGGCGTTGGGGGGATTCCGGCTGCCGCTGCTGCTGCGGTGGGGGTCTTGGGGTGGGGATGGCTGGGCACTCTCCCTCCTTCTTTCCACGTTCCACCATCCATTTTAGAAGAACATAAACACTTACCTGAGCACAGGTGTTAGCTCACCTTTGCACTAACAGTTTGCATGACTGAATGACTGAAATATTTCACACTACAGTGATCCCTTGATTATCGCGGGGGTTACGTTCCAAATAGAACCCGTGATAAGCAAAACCCGTGAAGTAAAAACCTTTATTTTTTTTTTACAATTATTATACAATGAAATTCACTATTATACATTGAAAAGAAAGAACAAACCATTTAACAGGCTAAATCAATTGTTTTTTTTTAACAAATAAAAGTACTTTAGAAACTTCTGTAGTGACTGTGCTGTCAAATAATAATTTCAATCATCAATAAGAACAGAAGGCTTTAAATTGCAGAGATTAGCCCCGCCCACCGCGACCCGAGTGGATTAAACGGAGGAAAATTTAAAATGATTATGAAAAAAATAAAAAAGTACAGTGGGACAGAGTGACTCCGGTCTTCTTTTTCACTGCTCTTCATACTGAGCCGCTGCATCCTCTGCAGCGTTTTTTCCTTTTGAAGCCCGCGAGCAGCTGCAGGTGTGTTTGTTCGGGAGAGGAACATAGTGATAGGCAGTTGTTGTCGCTCTTTTTTCTTCTTTGCTAAAGATCCTTATACACCGACATGCCACCATCGATTATGTTGGAGAACTGTAATGAACGGCTCATCAAAGGGTCCCATTCTTGAGCTACTCGCTGAGTGACCTTTTAGCCAATCAGAATGCAGAACACAATGCACAATCCAAATCCGTGAAGTAGCGAAACCGTGAAAAGTAAACCGTGATATAGCAAGGGATCACTGTAGTTGGTTTTAAGGCATAAGTATGCATGTGAACACTATCTGTTTTGTATATATGTCGACAGGTGGACATTTTTTGCAGCTAGCAGGTGTGTTTATAACATTTGAGTGTGTGTGTGGACAGGCTCCGCCCTTATTGTACTACATTTGAACCTTACCATAATGATTAACAACCAGTAAACTTGTTGCTTTATGCTGCTTCATGGTCTTATCCCCCTTCCCCTCCTATTATCACCCCCTACCCCCCCTCTCTCTAACATCCCTCTCTCTTCTTCCCCTCTTTCCTTTTCCGTCCGGTCCAACACTAATGATTTTCAAACATGATTGAAATTAATAAAGTTTGGCCTCAATTACAAAAGGGGTTTATCCAGACATACCTTTGGTGTGTCTGAAGATTAATAGCCCCTCTTGTTAAAGTAAAATCTGTCCAACACAAGAGGCCCTCAGCTCTCATCTGTCTGCCCAGCTGTTGGACAGGACAAGTTAAAAAAAAAAAAAAAAAAAAAAAAGTAGAGCGACATAACTTACTCCGCCTACAAGAAGCAGAACACAGAGAATAATCAGACTCACTAATGAGTTGTTCTGGGTTGTAGTGGTTTTTGTGATTCTGTTACACACTTGATACTCCAACTGTGGGTGAGCCCGGTCGGGCCATGTTTATAACAATAAGAGGGTTCTGCAGCTCGGTGCTGGTCTCAGAGCTGACAGAATTTTTCAGGCCGCAGATAAACGTCTCCTCCTTCGTCTTCTAAAGACAAAAGTTCAAAAAGTTTCATCACCATCAAAACTATCTGGAGAATTTGGGTTTTTGCTTTTAATAATTTATAGTTTAGTTAAGAAATTCTTTTTTATTGTTTGTGGCTGAATGTCGAATGTTTTGTCTGTAACTCAGTGGTGTGTAGCTCTGTGCCTTTTTCACATCTGCTGTCAAAAAATCAGCAAACCTAAACATTTCCCAGATTATCGGTTCTGCCAGACCAACACGTGAGGGAACATTTGGATTCTCCAGGATAACAGCCATGACTAATGCTGGGTTTGGGGAGTGGTGCTGAAAAGAGAACAAATACAAAAAAATAAATCAAAGCAAAGTTACAGAAAAACAAACTGCAACTTATAGAAAACCCGTAGTTTTATAGCCGATCATGTTTTTCCGTTAATATCTGGCGTGTACTCGCCGCTGCGCTCTGGTCTCACATCATTGATCATCAGATTCCCCGTTTCAGTATTTAAACTGCAGCAATCTGGAAGAATGACAGATATTTATGTTGAAATGTTTACCAAACAGAATTTGTCTACTTAATTATAATTATAATATATATAAAAAAATTAAAAAAACGCCCCTCTCACCCTCCGCGGGTGGTTTCTCCTCCAAGCTGGGGTCCTCTACCAGAGGCCTGGGAGCTTGAGGGTCCTGCAGTATCTTAGCTGTTCCTGTTCTTTTTTGGACTGAGAGGTCTGAGGTCTTTCCAGGTATCTGTTGTAGCCACTATCTGAGCCTCTATCGCTCTGGTGCTCAGGGCTTGTTCCTGAGCTGCCAGGATAAGCGCTTCAGTGCTGTCCTGTAGGCCAGCCCTTTCTAGCCATTGGTAGGACTTCTTGATATCAGCCACTTCAGTTATGGTCCCGTGGTACATCCCATGCAGGGGTTTGTCCTCCCATGAGGATCTGTCCTCCAGCACTGTATCCTCTGCTCTCCATTGCCTGAGACATTCACTGAGCACACTGTCAGTTGGGGCCTTGGGCTTGATGTACTCATGCATCTTGGATGTTTCATCCTGGATAGTGGCTTCTACGCTCACTAGTCCTCGGCCTCCTTCTTTGCGGCTAACATACAGTCTCAGGGTGCTGGATTTGGGATGGAACCCTCCATGCATGGTGAGAATCTTTCGTGTTTTAACATCCGTGGTCTGTATCTCATCCTTTGGCCATCTCATTATTCCTGCAGGGTATCTGATAACTGGCAGTGCGTAGCTGTTTATTGCCCGGGTCTTATTTTTGCCATTGAGCCGGCTTCTCAGGACTTGCCTCACTCGTTGGAGGTATTTAGCTCTTGCAGCTTTCCTTGTTGCCTGCTCCAGGTTGGCGTTTGCCTGCGGAATTCCAAGGTACTTGTAACTGTCTTCGATGTCTGCTATTGTTCCTTCTGGGAGTGAAACCCCTCCTGTGTGGACTACCTTGCCTCTCTTTGTCACCATCCGGCTGCATTTCTCAAGCCTGAATGACATCCCAATGTCAGTACTGTAGATCCTGGTGGTGTGGATCAGGGAGTCAATGTCACACTCGCTCTTAGCATATAGCTTGATGTCATCCATGTAGAGGAGGTGACAGATATTGGCCCCATTTCTGAGTCGGTATCCATAGCCAGTCTTGTTGATTATTTGGCTGAGGGGGTTCAGACCTATGCAGAACAGCAGTGGGGACAGAGCATCACCTTGGTATATCCCACATTTGATGGACACTTGTGTAAGTGGCTTCCCATTGGTTTCAAAGGTGGTTTTCCACAGCTTCATTGAGTTTCCTATGAAGGCTTTTAGAGTCCTGTTGATGTTGTACAGCTCCAAGCATTCAGTGATCCATGTGTGTGGCATTGAGTCATAGGCCTTCTTGTAATCAATCCAGGCTGTGCACAGGCTGGTGTGTCGTGACTTGCAGTCTTGAGCGACTGTTCTGTCGACCAGGAGTTGGTGTTTGGCTCCTCTGGAGTTTCTACCAATGCCCTTCTGTCTGTTACTCATGAATTGATCCATGTGCCTTTTTATCTTGGTTGCAATGATGCCTGACATGAGCTTCCATGTTGTGGAGAGAGAGGTTATTGGCCGGTAGTTGGATGGGACTGCACCTTTTGAGGGATCCTTCTGGATCAGGATCGTTCGCCCCTCCGTTAGCCATTCGGGGTGAGTCCCATCTCTTAGCCCTATCTATCTATCTATCTATCTATCTATCTATCTATCTATCTATCTANTCTATCTATCTATCTATCTATCTATCTATCTATCTATCTATCTATCTATCTATCTATTTCAGTCAAACAACTCTTGCAGTAAGAAATATTTATTTCCCATACTTCATTTCACATTCTTTAAGTTGGCATTCACATCTTTTTCATTTGGCATAAGGCTTTGTTCAAATCCATGAGATAATTTCCATAAAACCTTCGGGGTAACAAAAACCCCTTAACGAAGCCCACAGGTGGAAGCCGGGGAGGAGGGAGGGGCGAAGAATGAGCGCTGAATGTAAGAAAGAGAGGCTTAAATAGGACGCTGAGCAGGTGAGTTAATTGACTGAACCGCCCTAGGGGAGTAACCTGTAAAACACTGCCGAGTGTGCCTGCCTAAAATAGCGAAAGGTCGCTTATTATATGGCACCTTTCTGGCCACCCAAAAGAACAATACTGGGCAGCAAAAAAACAATATGACTCAAATTTTTTAACACTCCGGTTTATACCTAGCTTGTCTGGACCGGTGCAACCCCACTCTCCTTTGGACATTCTCAAACATCCTTTGCTGTTGTTCCAATAAACTATATGTAGATGAATGTTCGAGGGATGATGGTTTATGTATGAGTCTCTGTAGTGGTCGATATATTTTCCGTCCTAAAGCTAACTCTGCAGTAGTCTCTTGTTGGGCAGTATTGACGGCAAAACTGTCATGGTGCCTGGCAGTTCACCTCCCCCTTCCACAGCTCTTCTTCACCACTGATTGGAACCAGCTGATCTTCATCTCCTCATCACCCTGCCGGCCTTCATAAGGGAGCTTCTCACCAGTATCCAGCGCCAGTCCGTTATACTCACTCCGGTTTTCATCCATTGGTCACGCTGGTTCCACGCTCCACGCTGATCCCGCCATCCTCGTCGTCCTCACCTCAAGCTGGTCCTGCTGTCCTCAGCGTCCAAGCCTCGCTCCCTCTGGCTCCACGGTCCGAGGCGTCCACGCGTCGCCCCCTCACCCTCATCAGCTCAAAGAACTTCAGGATATTTCCACGGAGGAAATAACTTCCACGTTTCCTCAGAACCTGTGTTTACCATTGGTAAAATAAACCTTTTCAAGTTCAGACTCGCAGTGAGAAACTTCCGGGTTTCAACATCTGGGTCTGTTACGTCTACGACGCCATGACAAAGACGGAATTCAGGAAGCCATTGATCCCATGTGTTGTGGTATTGGCCAATAAAGGAGGCTATCATTACTTTGATGGTTCTGTTAAATCTCTCCATGAGATTTGTCTGTGGATGATAACTGGTAGTCAACTTATGAATGACCCCCCATGCATTACATAGTTCCTTGATCAGGTGACTAGTAAATTGGGGACCCCTGTCAGAGACTAGATACTTGGGAACGCCCCAGCGAGTGAAGATCTCCTCCCTCAAGATTTTATTCAGACGTGGAGTATTACTGTCTTTCAGTGGAAACATTTCACCCCACTTTGAAAAATAGTCCACTATCACCACTAAAACAGTGTTGGATTTATTACTCCTAAGAAATGGTCCCATAATATCAATCCCCAACATTTCTCCTGGAGCGGTCACCGAGATGGTCTGCATTAAACCGGATGGTTTACGGTTGTCTGCTTTTATTCTTTGATAAATTTGGCAGTGCTTTGTGTGAACCCACACATCCTTTCTTACGTTCGGCCACTAAGCAACCTTCAAGACCCGTCAGAATGTCTTCAGTGGACCTAGGTGGCCCCCTAGTGGGTTGTCGTGGAAATATTTGATGAACTCAGATATAAGGGACTTGGGAACTACCAATTGATATTTTACACCTTGGTCTTTTAATGGCGCCCTTCGATACAGCACACCCTGATGTGTCTCAAAACCTATGCGACTCGAAGGGGTGGATGTAAGGTGGGATTGGCATGGACCAATAACAACTTGATCTTCATCTTGTTCTTGTGCGATTTCAGCCAACATAGCAGGTAAGTCAGAAAAAGGTTTGGCTGAAATTTTCAAACATGGAGCCAAATTCTTGCCTGAGTACGTTTGTGGTCCAGGTCTGATGAAGAGTGGCTCAACAACCCAGGAGAGTGCATCAGGACCCGTATTGAGGCACCCCTAAACATTTGAACTGAAATAGGCCCATGTATGTGGTGAATGCGGTTTGTTGGATACTGTTTTTTGCCATTTCGACCTGCCAGTGTCCCGACTTTAAGTCTAGGGAACCAAACCAGTAGGCACCTTCAAGTGACTCCAAGATGTCATGTATATTTGGCATCGGATATGCATCGGGTAAGGTCTTAGCCTTTACATGTTTATAATCCACACAAAACCGGTAAGACCCATCTGGCATTTTCACCAGGACCACAGGGGATGACCAAGCAGACTGGGATGGTTTAATGATGTTTTCTTTTAACATTTTGTCTATATGCTCTTCAAAGATTTTCTTTTTTAGGGGAGAAACCCTGTATGCTCGAGTCCTTACAGGGACCTCATCCTGTAAAAAGATAGTATGTTGTTCAAGGTGAGTTCTTCCCAGCACACCGGAGGTGACTGTTGGCCACTTTTTAACCAGCTGTTGGAGTAACTCAGCACAACCACAGTTGAATAACGGACCACCAGAATCACTAGCAGTAGCAGTCCAATAATGAGAAAAGTCTGGCTGCCAAGCATAATACAAGTGAACGACTTGAGAAGTTGGATGAAATCCAGGGTTTGTCTGTATCGAAGGAGGGTCTTTTGGTGGAAGGAAAGCATGGAATACATATCCCTGGTCGGTTTTCAGACCATAGCTGCTTTTGGCTAGGTTGAGAATAGCACCAGTCTTCGTCAGAAAATCCAAACCCAAGATCAGAGGGAAAGCCAGATGGACATCCTCCATGATGTTTATATCTAATGGCCATTGTTTTCCGTGCCATTCCACCTTTATTGTTTTCTTCCCACAACTTAAAATTCCACCACCTTAAAAATAACTAGGAATTCAAAACGGCATCAGTCACATCTATAGACATTTATACACAGATCAGAGGTGCAAGTGCACCAGCAGTTGTGTGACTCCTTTCACAACTTCAGAATTGTGTGAGACGATGCGTTCAAATGCTGCTAGAATGCTGGGTCATCAGAGTTTTTACAGGTGTCTCCAACCCTGTTCCTCATGAGCTACCACCCTGATGGCTTTACAGCTATCCCTGCTTCAGTGGACACTAATTGATTGATTGATTGAACCCAGTTTCTGATTGGCTGAACACACAGGTGACTAGTAATCACTGAAGCAGAAAAAGCTGCAAAACGAGGACAGAAGTTCACAAGAAACATGATTGGAGACTAATATCTAGTAAAAACTTTTCTCACTTTCTAAAATAGATTTGCCCTGAAAATTCACATTCATATTAAAAAAACATCAGTGCTTTCATGCTTTCATAATATTACGTTTTACAAGTGTACATGTGAATACTCAATTGCAAGTACACAGAGAAAATGTATTGCATGAGTTACAAATCAAGTATTACACCCAAACACACAAATCCAATGAGACCTTTTTCTCTCCATATGTTTACATCTGTGGCGGGGTCCCGCCGAGAAAGGATGCAGAGGAGCCAAGGTGAGGAGGATTGGTCTTTTATTATCGACACTGTTGCTACAATGAGCACCACGCAGGGCCAGACAGCACACTCTGTCACTCCTCTCTTTTTCACCACCTGCGGTGCTCACCTTTAAATGGGAAGCCACGCCCACAGGGCGTTGCTCTCCATTTCCCAGCCAGGCGGCACCACAGGTGGAAATCATAAATAAGAAAATACAAAATACATCAATACAAACAATAAAATACGGTGTGGCCCCCCCCTCGGCATCTGACGGTGCCACACCGTCACACCATCCCCCTCCTCAGAGAGATCGACGGTGTGCGGCGATCCCCTCAGCAGTCCGCCACCGCGCATTCCCCACGCCGATCCGCCAGAAACGCGTCCTCGCGTCGGAAGAACGCACGGGCTGCAGCTGCTCCACGACGGCGACCCCTCCGATCTGCTCCTCGGTGCGCCGCTCCGGTCGGTCCCAGCCCCGGCTAAGGCCCTTCCAACGGCCACACGCCCCCGCTGGTCTCCTTCCGGATGGCACCTCCGCCGATCGGAGCCGCCGACAGCAGGTTTCAGGCGAGTTGTCGTGCCTCTCCCTGGAGAGCAACGCCCTGTGGGAAGCCACGCCCACAGGGCGTTGCTCTCTATTTAAAGGTGAGCACCGCAGGTGGTGAAAAAGAGAGGAGTGACAGAGTGTGCTGTCTGGCCCTGCGTGGTGCTCATTGTAGCAACAGTGTCGATAATAAAAGACCAATCCTCCTCACCTTGGCTCCTCTGCATCCTTTCTCGGCGGGACCCCGCCACATATGGTGTCGGAAGTGGGATCGCAGAGGGGCCACAAAAAGGTGAGGACGCAGCGGCGTGGTGGGGACGGCGATTCCCCGGCAGCTCAGCGCCTCCTCAGAGCAGTCCATCCTCTGAGGAAGAGGGGGTGGATCCGGGTCGCCTCGTCGGAGCATCAGGCCTGGCCAGGGGCCCGGAACGAACTACGGCGTCCAACTCGGCGCCCATGGCGAGCGGCGGGCCACGCGGACAGCAGGGGCGGACCGCCGGAGCACAGTGACGGCCGGAGGCGGGACGGACACGCCGCCCAGTTCCACTGCCGCGGATGCGGGCGTTGGAGGCCTGCGCGGAGCTGGACAAGGGGCGGACCGACGTTTACCGGACCGTCAGGGGAGTACTCCGGGAGAGGCACGACAACTCGCCTGAAACCTGCTGTCGGCGGCTCCGATCGGCGGAGGTGCCATCCGGAAGGAGACCAGCGGGGGCGTGTGGCCGTTGGAAGGGCCTTAGCCGGGGCTGGGACCGACCGGAGCGGCGCACCGAGGAGCAGATCGGAGGGGTCGCCGTCGTGGAGCAGCTGCAGCCCGTGCGTTCTTCCGATGCGAGGACGCGTTTCTGGCGGATCGGCGTGGGGAATGCGCGGTGGCGGACTGCTGAGGGGATCGCCGCACACCGTCGATCTCTCTGAGGAGGGGGATGGTGTGACGGTGTGGCACCGTCAGATGCCGAGGGGGGGGCCACACCGTATTTTATTGTTTGTATTGATGTATTTTGTATTTTCTTATTTATGATTTCCACCTGTGGTGCCGCCTGGCTGGGAAATGGAGAGCAACGCCCTGTGGGCGTGGCTTCCCATTTAAAGGTGAGCACCGCAGGTGGTGAAAAAGAGAGGAGTGACAGAGTGTGCTGTCTGGCCCTGCGTGGTGCTCATTGTAGCAACAGTGTCGATAATAAAAGACCAATCCTCCTCACCTTGGCTCCTCTGCATCCTTTCTCGGCGGGACCCCGCCACAACATCAAAGAAAGTCACTTCTGGATTAAAATTGGATTATTATTGAAGCTATAAGCACCGCTGAATGGCTCTGTATGCTGAAGCCAACAAACTGTGATAGTCTTCAAAGAAACCAAATTTTTACCTCCAAATAACAATAACGTCTAAATAACAAATCAGCTGTAACCTGTTCTGAAGTCACATTTAAACTCAAGCCTGCAAGCTTCACAATGGATAGGTTTCCATAGCAACCATAGTCATTTTTACACAGATGGAGTTTATTCAAATGTGATGTCTCTGCGTCAAAGTTTTTCTTTTTTCTTTTTAACTTGTCCTGTCTATGTTATGGATGTTTATCATTACAGTGAGGTTCAGATGTAATACAAATCTATTTATAACACATTTAAATGTTACAAACATACCTGTTGGCTCCAAAAATGTTCACATGTCAACATATACACAATACAAATATTGTTCACACACGCATACATACGAAATATTTCATTCAATCACCCAAACTATTTGTGCAAAGGTGAGCTAACACCTGTGCTCAGGTGAGTGTTTGTGTACCTCTAAAGTGGATGATGGAATGTGAAAAGGAGGGAAAGTGTCCAGCCATCCCCACACCAAGACCCCCGCCTGCACAGCAGCAGCAGCAAGAACCCCCTACGCCTGCACAGCAGCAGATAGAGAACCACCCCTGGGTGATCACATCCACCACCCAGGCCGGTTACCAGACCAGGACCGCCACAGGGGCCCCCAGAGCTAGAGAGGAGGGAGGCATGGGGGAAAAGAGAGTGCAAGCTCCAGGCCAACCTGGAGAGCAGCCACCTGCCGCCCTGGGAGGGCCCAGCATAGGTCCCCGCCCCAGGAGAGCATCCATAGCCCCAGACGAACAGCCCACCACCACCCAGGAGTTCTGAGCATCCCCCACCCAGACCCCAGGCACGAGCCGGGGTTCCCCCAAGGAAGACCCGCCCTACGCTCCAGGCAGCCACCCACCCGGCCCACGGTTGGTCCAGGAAGGAGCAGGGCAGGGGCCAGCCATCCCTGCCCAGGAGGAGGACACCCAAGAGAAGCGGGGGCCCACAAGGAATGTTATAAACATGCCCCCCCGGAAGAAAGCCCAGGACCCCCCACAGCCATTCGGGTTCGGGCTTGGGCACTTCCCACTTGGACCCATGAAAATTTCAGGCTCCAACCCGAACCTTTCCATGGTGATGTTGAATCATGCGGGGGTTTCCTCCTACGATGTCAACTGATTTTCCAGCAGGCTCCAAGATATTATCAAGCTGATCACAGCAAAATAACTCTGATTGTAGATTCTCTGAGAAGCACAGCATTGCAATGGTTTCAGGCATATCTTTCCGTTAACCCCATTTATCAAGTTCCTTTTGATCGTTTCATAGGTGAATTCCAACTCGCTTTTGATCAACCCTGCAAGGAGGAAGAGGCCATTCGTCGACTCTTAAGACTCAAGCAACGCAAGAGATCTGTGAGTGATCATTTAATTGACTTTCGTATTTTGGCTGTGGAGGCAGGTTGGCCGGACATTGCATTAAAAGGTGTTTTCTATCAGTCATTAAATGAGACCATCAAAGACCACCTGTGTTCTCAACCAGACTCGAACCTTCGAAGGGCTTGTCTCTGCAGCCCTTCGTTCAGAAATCAGACTCCGGGAACGCCAGGTGTAACAAAACCGTCACGAGAAAAAGACTTTCCCCATGTTAGGTACCAGGAGGGGCCAGGGCGGCCGTTATTGTTTTTGATTCACTTCCTGTTTTATTTTGACACTTCCGGTTCTGGTCACTAGTTACACTCGTTGTCTTTACCTCTTTGATTGTTTCCACTTTAGTCAGTGTATATATTCTTTGTCCATCCAGTCATTGTCACAGGATCGTTTTGTTTGTTTGTACACTCATGAGAATAGTCGATTAAATTTGAGTTATACGTATCCGCTGGCGTCCTGCGTTTGTGTCCCATGCTCCAGCTCTGTCCGTGAGGTGCTATATCATGAAGGCCACCTTGGACGGCGCCATAGGGAACGCTGCGGCATGCAGTTCGAAGTGCAGCTCACACTGCGTGATGAACGCCCTGCAGTCCCCAGAGTCACCGGAGGTTTTACGTATTCAAGTCATCTCTCAATCCTATAGTTTTGGGGTTTCCCTGGCTCTTGGCTCATAACCCCGTTACCCTCTAGTCGCATCACTCGCTGGAGTGATTATTGTCATGGAACCTGTTTGCGCTCAGCTCGACATCCAGAGGCCGATCCCGCTGTCCCAGTGGGGCAGCCGCCCTCACCTGACCTATCCGGGGTGCCTCCCGAATACCATGACTTGGGGGAGGTTTTTCCTAAGGATCGGGCTCTATTGCTTCCACCTCACAGGCCCTATGACTGTGCCATCACACTGCAGCCAGACGCAACGCTGCCCAAGAGCCACCTCTACAACCTGTCGAGACCGGAGAGGGAGACCATGGAGCGGTACTTGGCTGATTCCCTCAGGTCCGGACTCATCAGGCCGTCCTCGTCGCCTGTAGGGGCCGGGTTCTTTTTTGTTGAAAAGAAGTATGGTTTGTTACGACCCTGCATCGATTATCGGGGGTTAAACGCCATTACTGTGTAGAACCAGTATCCCCTTCCTCTGATGAACTCCGCCTTTGAGTCACTCCAGGAGGCCAGGGTGTTCACCAAGCTGGACCTGCGAAACGCCTACCATTTGGTGCGTATCAAGGAGGGTGACGAGTTGAAGACTGCATTCAACACCCCACTTGGACACTATGAATATCTGGTGATGCCTTTCGGTCTGTCTAACGCCCCTGCAGTGTTTCAGGGATTCATTAATGATGTGCTTCGGGATTTTGTTCACCTTGTTTTTGTCTATCTGGATGATATCCTGATATTTTCTAGGGATTCCAGCGAGCATGTTCATCTGGTTCTCCAGCGGCTTCTCGAGAACAAACTGTATGTAAAGGCTGAAATGTGTGTTTCACTCCCCTTGTGTTTCGTTTTTGGGGTTTGTCATCGCGGGTGGGGAGGTACGAACCGATCCTGCCAAGGTTAAGGCGGTTG
>JAUDJI010000789.1:0-12568 GCA_037389245.1 Oryzias sinensis | reverse complement strand
ATCAGGAGGATTTCAGGATCAGAGTCCAGGACAGTCTGGGATTTCACTGAAGACTTTACTGCAACTCAGAAACATTTATTGGTTTAGCTGTCAGTCAAAGATCATGAAAGAGACAAAGTCCAAAGTTCTTCATGTTATCAACAAATGTTGTGTTTTAGCAGAAACAGTCAGACGTTATTTAATTTAAGACAGACTCTGGAACTATGACGAGATATTTCTGCCACTAAAATGAGAAAGAAAGACAGAAAAATCTAGATTTGAACTGAAACTTTATAGAATTTTTATTGGATCCTGAATCAATAAAGTCCTGTTTCTATTCATCTTAACAGCAGCAGGAAGTAGGAAAAAGGATGACAGACTTCAGCCAGAGTTCAGGGTTAAAGTCAGGGTAGTTTAAACCTGCTCTCTGGAATGCCCCCCTGCTCTGCTCACCTCCATCAATTACCGTCCCTTTCCATCTTTATCCAGCTCAGCAGCAGCATTGACGATTGCAACACTGCTTTCTTCTGAAGCATCAAGTGGTCCAGATCTCACCTGCTCACATAGCCCCACCCCCTCACACATTCCACCACTTTTCAGCTCCACTGGCTTCCTGTCAAATGCATCATTGACTTCAACCAATTCAAGTGCTGTGTGTCAGTGTTGTGTCATTCAAATGAAGAAAGAACAAGTCAACAGATGAAGAAGATTTCAGGAAGTTTCCCATTCAACAAGTTCAAGTTTCCAGAGAGCTAGTTTAGCATCCGTGTTCTGGACCAAACCACTGTCCCTCTGAAGGTCCAGACACAGAGAGGCCCAGAGTGACCCCCATTTCTCCTTTTGGCTCTCTCCAGTGGCTGACTCCGCCCCTTAGGACGTCCCCCTGTGTGGATCAGTGGTCAGTGGGTTGGAACCTGCTGCAAATGCAGGCTCTGGTTCTAACTGCTGGATCAGAAGTGGAATGGGAGCTGTAGTGGTGTGTCTGCAGCTGGATGTGGAACACATCAGGGAGGGGTCAAAGGTCAGTTTTTCTTCACTTAAAAGGATTCCAGCCAGAGACTGCTGCACCTCCAGTGCAAAAAGTAACATTACCAGAGGTCCCAAAAGCAGTCAGATTATACAACAACATGGTCTAGGACTGCTGAAACAGCTGCTGTGATTTATTGCCTTATTTAACTTGTTATTTATGACGTGTACTTTTACTTCCACTTTGTATTATTACTATTTCATTCCTACTCATTGCTAATTTGTTTTTTGTCTTTTTCTAACCGCCATATTTCTTGTTTTGGTTGCTGTGACAATCGAATTTCCCTCCGGAGATTAATAAAGTCTTGAACATTGAAATGTTGACTCATACCGACTCACGGCTCCATCCATATCCATCAGGAAAATGGCAGCTGAATTGACTTCTTTTGGTTGGAGCTGGAAGTAAGACATTTTTTATGGGTAACATCAAACCGACTCAGTCCAGATCTTTTATACAGTCAGTGGGTCCTCCTTTGGGTTGTCTCTTTGTCTGCACCAGTACATACTTTCTCTAGAGGTCAGAATTGGACAAAAACAACAAGTGGAAGAACATCAAGACTATAGAAAAACAAATTTCTATGCAGAATACAAAAAAATGTGGTTTCAGTGAGTGGAGAGCATCTTCACACTGCTATTCCAATGGTTTCAGTTTGGAACAGCTGGACGTTCCTTCATGAAGATGTACAAGAAAACCTACTCTGCTAGAGAAAGGGGTGTTAGGTAAATAGTTGGAGATGTTTCAGAGCTGAAACAGGCAAATTTAAGAAAGACAAAATGGTCAATGTGACTGATGAACCAATCAACTAATTGGATGGAACTCTGATCTCATCTCAGTCATGGGTTCAGCAGTCAGAAGTGGACCTGAGGAGTCCATCTTTAGAACCAACAGAGAACCAACAAACAGCAGAAACCCACACTGTGGGAAAGACTCCACACTTCTGACTGATGTTCACGCCGACTTTATTCTTCACAGTAAAGATTGGAACAGAACACTGAGAACCAAAAAGAACAGAGGAACAGTTCTAATGTCTACAAGAAAACATGAATCACAAGAACACCAGACACAAACACCAGTCTGGTTCTTTATTATTTTATATTTAAAACAATACTGAAATATTTATGAACCATATAGTGTTAGATTTTGAGATGTGTAAAATAATTCTGGCTTCGTCATGGTAACACACAGACTTAGACAACATTGTTTTAGCTTATACCATGGTCCGGGTAAATACTTGATTCTGATTGACTGCTGGGTATAGATTAAAAAGTTATAATCCACAGGGATAAACACACGCCTAAAAGTAATTTCCTGTCACATAGCTTTAATGTTCTACATCACTGCACTGGCTTCTTGACCACAACCTTTAGCTTCGTCATCTGGACCAAAACAAGCGGTAAGAGGTGAACTTTATCTCTGAACTGATTTTATTTAACACATCGTGATGGTCAGCATAGATATTCCTGTGTCCTTTGCCAGTATATTCGAAGTCAGTGCTGGCTCCGCTGGTGCATTTTGTTACTGTGACAATGTCCCACTTCACGTAACAAATAGTCCACTTTTTGTGAAAAATGCTATTTAAATCCAAAAAATAACAAGAATAAAGTACTAAAAACCGATTGAATATTTATTTATTTTGTAAGTGACCATGGTGTGAGCAGGTTAATGGCCTTCAAAGTGTGTAATATGAGAAATTAATGCACTTTCCAGAACCGGATCAGGCTTCCACTGTGTAGAATAATACACACATCGTCTGTCAGTGTCCCTGACATAAACAACAACCACAATGGCTAACTCAAAAACATTTGACAAAATCATAAAAGTACAAATATCTACTAAGAAATGTGACTGTGGATAAAACCATCAGGGTTTTTCCAAACCAGAAACCCTGGATGACCAGCCAAGTCCACTCCCTCCTCAGAGCTCGAGACGCTGCCTTCAGGTCAGGGGACAGAGCAGTATACAGTGCTGCCCGAGCTGACCTGAAAAGAGGAGTAAAAGCAGCCAAGGCAGACCACAGGATGCGCATGGAGGCCCACATATCCAGCAATAACCCGCGAGAAGTTTGGCGAGGCATCCAGGACATCACCAACTTCAGGGGCTGTGATGTGTCCACAGCAGCTCCAGATGCTACACGGGCAGAGGAGCTTAACTGCTTCTTTGCTCGCCATGATACAGTCCAACATCACCCCACCACCCCGGACCCACCCCCAACCCCCACCGTCCCCAGCACACCCCCACTCACTGTACGGGAGCACAACGTCAGACGGGTGCTCCTAGCAGTGAACCCCAAGAAGGCTGCTGGCCTCGACGGAGTTCCGGGCAAAGTGCTCAGGGCGTGCGCCCATCAGCTCGCCCCCACCTTCACAAAGATCTTCAACTTCTCCCTGGCCCAGGCAGTAATACCATCCTGCCTGAAATCAGCAACCATAATCCCTGTGCCAAAAACATCTCGTACCACCAGCCTCAATGACTACTGCCCAGTGGCCCTCACACCAGTCATAATGAAGTGCTGATGCTCCAGCACATCAGAGACCACCTCCCCACTGACTTGGACACCCACCAGTTCGCATACCGCAAGAACAGATCCACAGAGGATGCCGTAGCCGTGGCTCTCCACTCCGCACTGAACCACCTGGAGCAGCAGCAGAGCTACGTCCGGATGCTCTTTGTGGATTATAGTTCTGCTTTTAACACAATAAACTCTGCAACAAACTGCTCACTCTCGGCCTCCCACCCCTCACATGCAACTGGATTAACAACTTTCTCACAAACCGAACACAAACTGTGAGACTTGGCCCCCACCACTCCTCCACCTGCACACTGAACATCAACTTTGCCAACGACACCACGGTGGTCGGACTCATTCCCAGGGGGGATGAGTCTGCCTACAGAGAGGAAGCCCTGAAGTTGACAAACTGGTCCTCGGAGAACAACCTCACCCTGAACACCAACAAAACCAGGGAGATCATTGTCGACTTCAGGAAACGTGGCGCGGACCCAGCCCCCCTCCTTATTAATGGGGAGCATTTGGATAGGGTCCACACCTTCAAGTCCCTCTGCATCATCATCTCTGCAGACCTTTCCTGTACAGCCAACACCACCGCCATCATCAAGAAGGCTCAGCAGTGTCTGCACTTCCTGAGGGTCCTCAGGAAGAACAAAATTGATACCAACCTGCTGCTGACCTTCTACCAGTCATCCATCCAGAGCCTGCTCACATACTGCATAACTGTTTGGTTCGGCAGCTGCACAGCCGCGGATATTCCAGAGAGCTAGTTTAGTTTAAGAGACTGCAGAGAGTCGTAGAGACGGCTCAGAAAATCATTGGGTGCCCTCTCCCCACCCTGACGGACATCTACTCCGTGCGCTGTCTCACTAGGGCCCAGAACATCATCAAGGACAGTTCACACCCCGGCTCAGACCTGTTCAACCTGATGCCCTCCGGTAGGCGCTACAGAGGCATCAGAAGCAAAACGAACAGACTAAAAAACAGCTTCTTTCCAAAGGCAATAACAATCCTCAATTCCCAAATGCACAGATAAAAAACCACATTCCTGTTTACTTCTGTCCACAGTGTCAACTATCTACCTCATTGCCACCTCTTGCACTTTGACATGTCTATGCACAGTTTTCATACGCAATTTTGCAAAATTATCTCGACACTCTTAATTACAGTTTACAGTTTAGATTTGCACACTTGTATATACTGTTTGTTTGCTTGTTTGATTTTAGTATATTACAATGTTTTTTTTTATTACTTTTCCCTTCCTTACTGTTCTTGCATTGATGGTGATGCTTAAATCTCATTGTACTATGCACAATGACAATAAAGCCATTCTATTCTATTCTATTCTAAGAAAAACCAACCAACAAAAATTGAACATTATCAACATTTCTCTAAAGTACAAATCTTACCCAATAATTCATACCAACACATTTCTATTTAGAGGTATATCTAAAATAATGAATTTCATGAAGTTAAATATCTTAAAAAGTGAAACTCATGTTATTTAGAATCATTACACAAATCCCTGATTTGTGATATGTGAGCATAGTTGTTTATAGATGACAAACACCTAAAAATAATGTCTTAAAAATTTACAATTTTAAGTCAGAAGGAAAAAAATGCTTTCAGCACTCCTGTCAGATTTCAGTAAACTTTTTATTTCAATGCATCCACAAATTAAATCTGCCTCCATATTAGTAAAAAACTGCATCAATGTGGGCTGGAGCCCATCAGCCTATATACATTTAAATGAAAGATCAGGATGGTTTGATAGCTGACCTCAGGTCAGTTTCTCTTCTGCATGGGTTCTCTGTTTTAATGTCAAATACATCACTAAACCTCTTGGCAAATACGTTGCGCAAAAAAGGGGGATTTGAGGCTAAATACATCGCTAAAACCTTTTTTATAACGTTTACACAAAAAAAGCTCCTCTCCTGTGAGTTCTCATGTGTGTTTTGAGATTTGATACTTGACTAAAACTTTTATCACATTCTTTACAAGAAAAGGGCTTTTCTCCTGTGTGAGTTCTCATGTGTATTTTGAGACTAGATCTGTGACCAAATCTTTTCTCACATTCTGTACAAGAAAAAGGCCTTTCTCCTGTATGAGTCCTCATGTGTTGTTTGAGATTAGTTAGTTGACTAAAACCTTTATTACATTCTTTACAAGAAAAAGGCTTCTCTCCTGTGTGAGTTCTCATATGTTTTTGGAGACCAGATACTTGACTAAAACATTTATCACATTCTATACAAGAAAAAGGCTTTTCTCCTGTGTGAGTTCTCATGTGTTTTTTGAGATGATGTATATGACTAAAACATTTAACACATTCTATACAAGAAAAAGGCTTTTCTCCTGTATGAGTTCTCATGTGTGTTTTAAGATGAGATGTTTGAGTAAAGCTTTTGTTACATTCTATACAAGAAAAGGGCTTTTCTCCTGTGTGAGTTCTCATGTGTGATTCGAGACGAGATGTGCAATTAAAACTTTTGTCACATTCTTTACAAGAAAAAGGCTTTTCTCCTGTGTGTCTCATGTTTGTTTTGAGATGAGATAAGAAACTAAAACTCATCCTCTGATCTCTGTTCTGTGGGTCTGTCTCTTCATCTGCAGTTGATGTTGATTCTGTCTCTTCATCTGTAGTTGATGTTGATTCTTCATGTTGGTTTCCTTCTTCATCCTGACTGTCAGTTACATTAAAGTTCTGCTGATTGTTTAGATCTGCTTCACTGTTCTCATCTTCCTCATAAGTAGGAATCTCCATCAAGGTATCAGTCTCCTGCTTCAGATCAAGCTGATCTTCCTCCTGACTGAAGAGCTCCTCTTTAATCTGTGGAAGTTGTTCCACTTGTTCCTCCTTAATCTGTGAAGGTTCTGGTTCTCCGCGTTCCTCTTTAATCTGTAGAGGTTCTGGTCCCTGCAGTTCTTCTTTAATCTGTGACATTTCTGGTTCTCCATGTTCCCCTTTAATATGTGGAGGTTCTGGTTCCTGCAGTTCCTCTTTAATTTGTGAATTTTCGGGTTCTCCATGTTCTTCTTTAATGTGTTGATATTCTGGTTCTCCGTGTTCCTCTGTAATGTGTGCAGGTTCTGGTTCTTCATGTTCCGCTTCAATTTGTGGAGGTTCTGGTTCCCCATGTTCCATTCTTAAATTGCTCTGTTGGTTACACAGATCCTCTTCACTCGCATAATGCTGAGGGAGGACTGCAGGGAAAAAAAGACAAAAAAAGAGAACTTTTATACTTTTAAAGGTATTTGTGTATTGTCAATAAATAGTCAGTCTTGGTTCTCTCTTAGAGATAAAACAGTTAGAGGTGATGTCAGTCTTTCAGTCTTTAGTAGGTCAAACACCTAACTAAAGAAATTCACAAGTTTTCAAAAAAGGTTACTATACATTTTAATAACATACAGTCTCCACACTGACAAACTCATCTTTTACAGTAATAAGGTGGTGGTAATTGATCTTGTGTTCCCTACCCCAGTGTTTTTCAACCAGTGTGGTTAATGGGGGCAATTTTACACGACACACCTGACCAGAGATGGTGTGAAATTGCCCCCATTAACTGATCTAAAAACATTTTCCATCTCCAGGATATCAGCTCTGTGTTCATCCAAACAGGACCTAAAATAAAAGTAGTTACGAATATGAAAGATCATAAAATATTTTTTTCTTTGTGTTTATTTAATTCTATGTAAGACACTTTGATAAGAATGTTGGTACCGGGATCTAGCCATAGCTTCAGACATTTTTGGAAAAGTCCCGGCCCTTTAACTGTCTCCACCTATCATTCTTGGAGGCTTAATCACATGTCATCAGTCTGATCAATCAGAAGTGGTTAAACTCATCACTTCCTTAAAGTCACTCAGATAAAAAAAAAATACTAGCTAAAGCTCGTCTTCAGTAGTGTAGCTTTCCGCGGGATCCGGTATCAGACCGTGGAACAAGTAAACAAACAATGAAGCTCAGAGACGCTTGTCTGTCTGTGTTCGGCGGCTGTTTGCACTACATCTCCCATGATGCATTGGGTTAAAGTGACAGCGTCTCAGCACACAATGAGTCTTTTTTGTTAAACGCCTTGAAACCACAGCGAAAACACATCAAACAGTTTTGAAATCTTTCAACTTAATTTTTATTAACACTTTTAGAAAAAACAGCTGAAACGTCCAGCTTTTTTTTCCACAATTATCATAAAAATGCATGTGAGTTGCAGAGGAACTGTAGATAAATACAGACTATCAGTTTGGTCTTTTTTTTTTTTTTGGATGCTGGTGTGCCGCAGAATTTTTGTCAAGGTTAAAGTGTGCCGTGGCTCAAAAAAGGTTGAAAAACCCTGCCATACCCCATCTTTTATGGGTGGAGTCAGACGTTCAGTGGAGGTGGTTCTGGCCGTGGGCAAACGGCGGCCAACGGGAAGATTTTCTGTGGCCCTCTATAAATCCTAAATGATAATTATTAAACCAGCTGTACAGTGTCAATGGTACAGTGTATTAATTTCACCACAAGAGGGCAGACAACATTTTCTATATCACTGCCTCTGCAAAAGGAAGGACCGTGACAAAGGCGGGAGAAATGGTATCAGAGCAGGACTCGGAGAGAGACAGATGAAGTCATGTGCCTGATTTGCAAGCAGTTAAATGCAATGCTCAAACATTTTAACATATATCGTCACTATGTTATAAATCATAAAAACTATGGCAAATTTACTGGCAAGGAGTGCAAAAATAAGCTCCAACAACTACAACGAGGCTATGCTGCCCACCAGATAATGTTTACAAAAATGGCTAAATGAAGCTGTGACAGAAGCTAGTAGCTAAAAAGGCAACAATAGAAAAAGCTTCAACCTGTGACATAGCAATTAAAAAGTCTCCCTACTCCACTTCATTCTGATTCATCCATTTACAAATAGATCCATGAGCGTCTTTGTTTTCCTTGTCTCAGCTGGAATCTGGATCAAAACAGTATGGCTAGGGGAGAGGTGAGTTAAGATGGAGAAGGGAAATGCTGTTTGGAGCTCCTGCAGACTTCTGATCATATCTATTTGAAAAGCGGCACTTCTCTGGCAAGTGTTGTGTAGACATGGCCTTAAACAATTTTATTCTCTGAAGAAACCAACATAACCTTATACCAATGCGCAATGGCAGAGAAACCACGAAAATACAAGTTTGACAACGCTCTATCTAAGCAATCAAGAACCGCGAGGCAATGCACCATAGAAGACACCGAGCCTAAAAAGCCTTGTCCGGGGTGAGGACATTAAAGCCGAAATTCTAGCGTCACTGAGCGATGATATTTTGTGAAATCATCAAAGAAGATGGCGACATTGCTCCTAACAAGTACTATTGAGGAAAAGTCATTCCTTATTTACTCTTGTTGAATTAGGCCAGAATAATAGTCATGTTTCATGACTATTATTATTTGTTTAACTTGCCTCTTGCCTAATCTGCGGCATCTTGTGTCGCCTGCATGCGCACCTGTCTGCGGGAGTGCAAACTCCATTTTTTTCTTCTTTTGCCTCTTTTGGGGGGAACGCAGCCACCTATTGAACTGTGTTTGGTGCCGCTAATTTAAAGCGGCTAGGGACTTAAACCCACTCATGTATTTTGTAATGTTATGTTGTGTTTTTATGTTGTGTTGGGTTTTTTTTGGTCTTGCATTCATATCCTCTTGTTCTCCAAGGATTTTTTACAACTTGAAAAGACAACAGGGCTTTTTTACTTTTCCTATACTTGGATGTTACTCTCACAGGGATCCAAGAAATTGTATAGTAATGTTACAATCTTTTTATATTTAACTACATTTAATTTTTTAATACTTCTTTATAGTAATTTGCTTGCAACGTGTACTACGGCAGGGCGATGTCCCTTAAATTGGCAGTTGACGATGTTTGCAGTAAACCATCGGGATGGACGATGACAATGAGGCGGGTATTTTTTTTTTCCATATTAGATAATTATTATTCATTATTTCACTTTATTTATTTCATTTCCCATTTAATGACTAATGATGATCCAGTATAAACTGAGGGAATTGACTTTAACTAAAAACCAACAAAACAAAATAGAAAAGACGTAGTAGTCCGCTCCTGCACTTTCTTAGTCAATGGACCGAGCGACCGTGTCTCAGAGCAGAGCAGACGGACTTTGTGTTTGAGGGAAAGGGAGGATGCTTTGTTACGTGCGCGCTATGTTATGGAGAGTAACAAGCTGCCGAGCTCAGGAGAACCAGGTCTTCCGGTAAAAGCTTGTGTCAAGGCAGAGCTCGGACCATCAGCTCACACACCGGCTTTGGGGCAGTGTGAGCTTTTCAAAGCAGAAATGTTTCAATGACGTGGATTTGTGTTTCCAGTTGTGTCCTGTCCGTGTTATTCCCACATATTTACGTCCAGCCAAGATGCGGCATTTCCCGCTTGGATTTTACGTTCATCCAAGGGTATAATCTGACCAAAAACATGACCCATGTGAACGTTTATTATTATCGGAAAAAGGTTTTCTGGGCCAATGTACATGGTTGAATTGTAATCCGACCATTGCTGCGATAAAAATAGCAGCTTATGGTGTCAACTTGCAGTGTGGCGGGGGCGTGGCATCACGATGGTGTCTCTCCATCGTGATGCCAGTCATCTATCCATCCACAACCCTAACGTGTACCAGACGGCTGCCTCGGCCTCCAACACAGTGTTACCAACCCAGTTTTACTATTTTAATCATTTTAAGTTAACCATGGGTGCGCTGACAATAATAAGTGTGAAGGGTCTTGGTGGCAATCAAAGTAAAAAAATTATTACTTCAGTTCAAACATTATAGGTGCCAAATTGCACTACTACAAGAAACACATCTAACAGATGATAAACATCAGAAACTAAAAAGGTCTTGGGCAGATACAGTACTACTCATCACATTGTGAGGGGTTTGGCTATAATAATACACAAAGGAGTCAATTTTACTAAAACTAAAGTACAAACTAAAGTACACAAAGACAGGGAGGGAAGATTCATTCTAGTAAACCATTCAAATACCATTTTCTTTATCATTTTAATTAAGTGACAGAATAAGCTGTGTTGAGGAAGGAAATGAAAAAGCATTTTGGTGGATTGCTTTTTCCTTTTAATTTTGAGTCAAAGGTGCAGCTTCATTTTGAAAATGAAAAAGCATTTCTGGTATTGAATTTTATTTCTAGTAGAGAAGATTGAGGGAAACCTTCCCTTTGCCAAACAACAAAATTATGAACATGGAAAAAGAGCCAGCAGGCCTTGTGCTATCCTAGGCACTGTAACGTTGGGAGTTGGGTCATCTAGACCCACTAGACAGTGCTCTGAACCTTTTTTCTTCAATGATTTGTGATCTTCACTGGTGTCCATGGATTACATGAAATATTTCCACTTTATCTACCTTTGTCATGGTAGGGAGAACACGTCAATAGAAGGGTGAAACATTATGCTCATGTTCGAGATTCTCCCACAGAGTCTCTGCTTCAGCTTCTAGAGCGCTGCGCTGCAGGCTGTGCAGACTCCCAAGTCGGAAAGTTTGCGTTAACCCGAGAGGGTGAAAAATAAAAACCAGATTTATAATCATTGTATCGAATAAAAAAAACCCATAAGATTCAGGAGAAGAGTTTGGGATCCGGCTAATCTGTGTCAACAACAACATTAAGCTTCTGATGCATTTAAACTTTGTACTGCAGGCAATGCCACAATGTGCATCTTGGCTGTAAATATGTAGAAAAACTTCAGCCTTTATTTTGTCGGGACACGATTGGAAACACAAATTCACACGATTGCATGGTTTCTCAGGACTGCCCGAAGCGGCACTTCTGCCTTTAAAAGCCGCCTCAAATGTACTCCTCTGCTCAGAGACTCTGTTCTCCCGGGAGACACAGTCAGACGGACTGAGGTCTGAAGCGTTGAATGTTACAAAGCACCTTTCCCTTCCCTTCACTTTACACAAACACGAAGACTCCGGCTGCAATGATCAGACATGCTTGGCTCGCGCAGAGCATGTAGCCACACCGAGTGAGCACTGACGTCATCGCCCCCCCCCCCCCCCCCCCTGGAAATGCTGACTGGGATTGAATATTGCTACACATTTTGCACGGTGGATATGAAAAACCAAAAGCAATCCCCTCTTTGCATTTTCACTCTAATTATGTCACAAAATGAGCGATGTTAAAGAAGAAAAGGAAAAAGCTTTTTGAAGAATTGATTTTTCATTTTAATTTTGAGGTCATTTGATGCAGCTTCATTTTAAAAATGAAAAAGCATTTCTGATATTGACTTTTATTTTTAATTATGTAACACAATCGCTTTAACTTATTTTAACTGTACCATACACCAAGACAAATTCCTCGTTTTGTAAAGTGCGCTCTACTGAACCTGGCAATAAAACCTATTCTGATTCTGATTCTTCCATACAGAGCACGGTCCCACACAGGGAGAGCACCCCCAGCTCCGGGTGATAGATGAGTAGTGATAGAGTAATAATACTCAATTTATGAATTTGTATTCCTGCAAATTTCATGAGAAAATTTAAGTTAACAGGAACGGTTTTCTCATTCATGTGCCTCTCTGTCCAAGCAGTGAAGGCTGGATCTTGAGGTCATGTGACCGGTTTTGAGCAAGCTGATTGGCTGTGGCCAATGTCCAACAAATACTTCTAGAATTTTTTTTTATAAAACAACTGTTTTATTTTTTGACATGTGTTCATGAATCATGACTTTTAAAAATCAATTTCATAGTAATTTTATCCTTTAGATTAAAATCTTTGCAGACTTTCTAGACATTATTTTTATGGTTTCCCGCGTTTTAACTTTTTTAAATTTAAAATGTGGTCTGCCAGCTGGATATTTATAATTGATGTTTGCTCTGCTGTCAGGAAAAAAAATTAGTGATCACGTAAAATGACAACTTTATCTGAAAGGTATTTATACCATTGGAAAATCTTTATTTAATCCCTTACCAGTGACAAAGATCAATCCAAGGAATTTGAATTTTTAGTCACATACCAACTATGTGGAGTTGCAGCTGCGGGTTCCAGCTGCTATCCAGCAGTCTGCGCTGACGACA